>BACB01000267.1:0-14353 GCA_000338015.2 Ganoderma multipileum BCRC 37180 | reverse complement strand
CTGATGAATTTCTATTCCTAAGATAATGTCGGCAGTCAGTCAAAGCCTGTCATCGTTACACATTCCTATGCAGGGTCATGATAACCCAGTTACATCTCTCATCGTTTCTCCTGACGGAAACTTCTTTGCTAGTTCCTCTGTCGACAGCACCATCATACTCTGGGACTCGCACCGTGGAACTATCATTCACGAATGGGTGGCCCATTTTGGCCCTATCCACTCCCTTGCATTCTCTCCAGACAGCCGGTATCTCCTCTCGGGTGGTACTGATGGCCAGGCTGCTAGCACTACCCATGTGTGGGATGTCTTGGACAGGACAGCACCGAAGGAGGTACAGGTCCTGGACTTAGCAACGGGAGGGATGGACATCTTAGCTATAGGGCGTACCTGGTCAGCGAATGGGATGTAGGGTGCCATCGGATCTGGGCGTGGAAAAGCTCAAACGGTGCACCTTCAAGTTCAAGTATGGGATGCACTGGCACGCTCATTCCGTCTGGACTGCATCTTCGAGGAGCCAGTCTGGGGTCTCACGCATCTCATCTGCTTCTCACCTGACAGTAGGCGGCTCATGTGGCCGTCCTCTAGCGGCAGCGAACGTTCAAGTTATTTCTACGTGTGGGATGCTCTAGCACCAAATGCACCCCCGAGCAGGATCTCTCTTCACCCGGATGATCGTAACGGGAAACCAGAGTGTCTCTCATTCGATCTATCCGGTATGCACCTCGTCACCGCTCAATGCGGTCGTCTACGCGTATGGGGACATTATCACAGGTACCCCACTTGCAGTCATGGAGAGGCACATGAGGGGGGTTTACAGTGCTGTTTTCTCCCCAGATGGTCAATATGTCCTGTCAGCTTCTGGAGATTGCACTGCAAGGGTCTGGCTTGCCAGGAGCGAAGAATGCACCCAGTCCCTCGAGGGACATGAGAGGCGGGTGACGCGGGCATTGTTCTCCCCGGACGGCAAATACATCGCGATGGCATCACATGACAAGACGGTGCAATTATGGAGGATGAGGGATGCATCATGCTTGGCGACCTTCGCTGACCATGAATCCTGGGTGCATCACATCGTGTTCTCTCCCGACGGAAAGAGACTGGCATCCGGAGATGATGCAGGTATAGTGAACATACGTGATTTTCCCATATCACCGGACAATGACTGTAGCGATGCCTGGCCACGTTAGTGGTCTAGGTCTGCCATGCAGTAAATGCAGTCCATGTTAGCGGTGCCATCACACGTGGTCTGTTCTTGCAAAGGAATTTTCATCAGAGGGACCCCTGGCAGTCCTCTTGTGTGGGCACTCTTGGGATTTTTTTCGATGTTTTAGGCCGCGGCGAGTGAGGAAACTGTCTGACCTCCGTCCGGTGTGGTTATTTCATGCCAGATCGAGAGGTTCTGTTTGTGTGCAAATGGGTATGGTGTTTTAGGGAATCTCATTGCTGAACAACCACTTTCCCCACATCCGCATCTTTCACACAATTCGGTGCTGCACGTGCCACAACGGCCCCTGCTCAAATTTATGCATCACCGGTTTCCCATCCCCATCAATATTGCGCCACAATATCTTTATATATACTGTGTATTGTATGAGTTACATGACCAAATGTTTACACACAAAGCAACAGATTTCTCCCAAACTGTCGATACATGGATCCTAGCATATGTATAGTAGATACGAAATCGGACAAGTCTCCGTACGGGTCATTCCTAAATAATACAGGTATAGCCAGTACATCGTTATCTATTACATCATCCAAATACTTACATCCTTCTCTGCAATTAAACGTAGACATAAGCCTCCAAACAATCATTGGACCAAATGGCGCAATATTGTTCTTTCTGCATGTATCTTCGTCATCACCGAGAGGATCAAAAAATCCTACCATCGACCCTTTGTCCCCGAAGTACTGACCTTGGTTAGGACAAAGGAAACAGTTGCACCAGCACTCATCCAGACTCTGCACCGTCCTGTCAAAGCATCCCCTAAACTCAGGCCATGCCGTCGGGGAAACTGCGAAGCTAAATCGGTGACAGAGAAGGATATCGAGAGAATCAGCATCTGACGGTGAAATATGCTCCAAGTCGCCATCGGCAAGCAATGCCCAGCAGTGCAATGTAAGCTTCGGGTGACTACATCCAAAGCTATAAGCCATGACAAAATTGGAAAGCGCAGTGCAAGGCGAACGAGATATCAGTACGATGGGGGAAGATGTGTAGAACTGGTGGACGTATATTTTCCTTCCGTTCGTGAGGCGGACGATCATGGTTTTAGCAACAAGCCATCGAACTGCGTAAAAGAGTGTGTTAGATAGGAACGTGTGGTGTTCAATGCAAGATGTGATAGTGGGGTGGTCGAGGATGGCATCGCAGAGGTCGGTGTATGCGAAGTCACTTGCGAATATCTCTACGCATGTCGGCATGAATACGGTGTCCCGAAGGAAAAATGACAAAGCCACTTCTCCTCCTAAGACCGCACTATGCTTCATCACCATGTGAGCAGTGTCAGTATGGCGGATGCATCCGCAAGGTTACCCTAACCTTTACTGATGCATCCACGATCTAGCCTGTCTGATTTGTCAATGTAGGAATACTGGAATTTCCATATTTGGTGATCTTACCTCCATGGTCCATCGTGTTGAGGCACACAGACTGGCTCGAAAACACACGAGGCTCGCACCTGCAGCTCGGGACCAGAAGTCCCGACACTTGTAACGTTTGTGTCTGCCTGCCCATAGGTGCAAGGTCTGGAGTGAAATTGCAGAGAGTTGCACATATAATGGCAGGGGGCCGGGTAGCATGGAAGAACCTGAAGAGGGGAGTAGATGAGTGACGGCATGCAAAAGTCACCACGTAGAGCTTTGAAGCATGCGTTCAATGCTATCTCACCCTCGAGAGAGAAGGAGAACTGGTGCGTGAGGATTGACTGAGACACGGTGGCAGGGAAAGACACAGCTACACAGTGGCCAATGGAAGAGCACGCATTCATCCGAATATAGCAAGCTAAGCACCTTGCAGATTGTCTCCATGCTGCCTGAACAGCCATCCTTCTTTCTAACACCATCCCGGACCGCCGACTGGGTATACACCCTTTCGTGAATCCAGAGGACCCTGCCATCGCTGATGCGTGAGCAGTAGCTCAGTGCAATTGCACGGCAAATCTGATGCTCTGTCACCATTCTTTTGAGCTTTCCTCCCTTATTGTTTGTCACTCTGTACTCACATTCTACTCTTCCTGGCTTCTAAACTCAGTCCCACCTCTCTCCACTCTCATGGCTTATCCAAGGCGCATCATACAACGGAGGGCGACAGGTAGAGTAGGATGGACATGGGCGCAAGTCGGTGAGGTGGAGATGTGGAGCGATAAAGATGATGCATCATCCGGAGGTTGGGCCAATGTGAGTACAGTTGTTCTCTTCATCTTTTTTCCCCTTCTCTGGCCGGATGCATCTATTGTAGCCTTGGAGTTGGCACACCTAATCAACCAGTTATCATGCACGTCTACTGCTTTGATGACTTGGTTTTCGCATGTGACTCCTGGTGCACCATTCATTTTTTTACTCTCCCCAGCCTCCTTCCTTGCATGGGACTCCATCCTCATTGATGGAACCACTTACAACACCCATATCTCACCACAGTATCTCAAGACCGGGAACGTCTGCAAGCCTACTCTGGCCACCGCATGAACACCCAATCTGTACAACCCAGGAGGCAAGACCTCCATGGAATTCTTCTTTGCAGATGTCCAACTTTTACGACAGTGGGACGAACAATGGCGGTGTATCGACATGGACCAGCGCGACATTAGGACGACCGGCAGGATCGGGTTGGGATGCTTGGGTAAGTGTGACGAAAGGTTTGCACTATTCGTAGTTGGTGGCTGATCAGTTTCTTCCAGGATCCTCAATCTGTACCAATGCTCTATACTGCTGCATTTACCACAGGAGCACTGACTGCTGCAACATACTGGTCTGTACAAACTCCTGGCGTATACGAGTACCAGATGCTGGCACAGACGAGCAGCTAAATGCTGGGAGTCACAGGCAGTGGTGGCGGCGGCAGCTATAGAATGAGCGAATCAGCATTCGGTAAGTCTCTCTGTTCATTTTCTCATGCGCTGTCTGTACCAAACAAGCGTTCTTCAGAGTTGTCTTCGAAGTGGCTGCTCGAGCCGGAGCTTGACAACAAGGTCAAGGGAATCATGGTTCTGGTGCGGGGCTCCTCACCACAGTATGGCAACCCGTGGCACAATAGGGACTGCGAGGAGAAGCAGGGTGTCATGCTCTCTGTGCTCGACATGCAGAACGACTTGTTCATATCCACAGTGTGCATGCGCTGCTCGAGCCCGTGAACCCACTGCAGCTGATCCTAACTGTGCCGATAAACTACCTGTGGCCAGTGCACTCCGAGTCCAACGGCGAGGACATCATCACCTTGTCAGCCAGCCAGGGTGAGGGCCAGGAGGCGCGAGTGGAGGCAATCGAGATGATAAACCTGATGGTGCTCACTTCCAAGGTGACGTTCCAGGATCATATATGTCCCATGCTGCCACCTTCCCGTGCTCTGCATATGGATTCGGCGTATGCGAGTTTGCAGACCATGCAGGCATGTGGCTGTCACGCGCCTATACTCCCCTTCGCACTGGGCCCCCACACTCTAACTCTCAGCATATTTTGCAGGACTGGTTCCTTTAGTACTTGTAACCAACCATTTGACGCGATGTATACGTCAGAGCACTTGTGATGGTGCTACTAATGTGGTGCACACTCACAACCTCGAAGATTGACCGGTGGCCGCAACATTGGCTCACTTCTCGCTTTCACGGGGTGATAATGGTGGAGGGCATGGATATATTGTTGGATCAGGGTCTGCAGGTTCTCCCTGGTACGTATTTCTTTGCCCATGCCTCCCTTTGCGCCCTATCAACTCTGCAAGACTCGCCTCTCTGCGCACATATAGCTTTACCACATGTCCACGTCTTCTATCCTGTAACCTAGTAATATTTATCTCTATCCGCACTTGAACCAATGGATTGCAGCAGATATGCGCAAATATCCCAAGTAGATGTCGCCCAACCAGCCATTCTGAACCAAGAGAATACAACCATGGTCCGGATGCTGCTCCTCCATGCCAAGAACACTCCTCTTCATGCTAACAAGTGTCTAGAGCTTTGCATACCTCGAAACGACGAGGGGAAACTACCAAATATGGGCAAGCACCTCATCCAGATTGATGCGTCAGAGCAGGATGCATCTATATCTGATGGATGCATCCGTCAAGGTTGGGGCAACCTTGCGGATGCATCTGCCATACTGACAACCTACACCATGTTGATGATTTGATGAGGACAGGGTACTACGCATCCCAAGTGTTTGGTAAGTGTGCGCCGCAAGGACATGCACCCATAGTAGTAGTTGGTATGGCAGGTCAGCCGCCACTGGGATAGGGACAGCATGTCCATATCATCAGTGAACATCAACCAGATCTCTGGTTGTATCCTACTCACATACCCTGATTAGAAAATACTACGCTTCCTGTAGATTGATAACTCACTTCCAAAGTGGTACCATGAAATCTCCCTCCGAGAATGATGCCATCGCAAAGCAGTCCTAGAGGTGTGGGTGTAAATTAGGTGCACTGACGTTTCAGAGAGGCGCGACAAATGGACGTGCGTAGATGGGAATGAAGTGAGTCCTCGTGGGGGCGTGATGAGTCTTGCAATTCGGCTTTCGATGCTTTATATCGTAAGGACTGTAAGTGGGTGGGAGGCATGAGCTCACTTTCTAGATTGGTATTGGTTGGCGCAACATGGCGTCCCAAGCCTTAACACCTGCCTGGTCTGCTTGCATTGATGCTTGACGTGTGATCTCCAGTTAGTGTATGCCTGGCCATGTCGGTGTGTTAAGTATATCTCCATTTACCCATCCACAGTGTGGTGTATGTACGTTACCATGGGATGTTCACGTGTCACGGTTCCCATCGCACCAATGGTGTCAAAGGCATAATGTCGATCACATGGGTATGAAATCCGTGTATCTGTTGAGCGGGGAGATATCTCGACTATGGCTCTGATATGATTGGGGTGTGGTTGCGGGGACTCAGGGACGTTGGTCCTTTTCCATTCCAAACCCACTTTTGGTGTAGTACAGTACGAGTAACCATCCTTGGTTTCTTGCAGGTGATATATGGGTTTCGGAGCGTATTAGCGTGACTGTGTTGAGCTCCGGGACAGGTTAGGCATGCTTGGCATTTTTCGTAGTTGTTGGATAGCGTCGATGGGATGATTTGTTTACCGTATGGCATAGGAGCAAAATGTCAGCGTTTTCATAGTAAAGTGGGAAGCACGGGTATGAACATGTATTATGCAGAGGTGTGCTTTGGTATGAGAATGAATACAAGTGGGTGAAACGTAGTAAGGCAGATGAACTGGGTGGGAGGGGGTTGAAGCTTTGAAGTGCGAAGTGACAACTGCAAGCAAATGCGTTAAGCGCTTTGCTTCGGCTTCGCCGCTATATACGATATGCTCATTGCTCTGATGGTATATTCTCACTGGTAACTGCATTAAAATCGTACCCGTCTGTCTCTACGGAATGCTTCCTCATGGCCACCGGGTCGAGGTCACCAAACCAAACAATATGTATACAAAGCAACACTGACCGTATCGACATCTCCATCTGTATGCGAAGGGTAGGAGTCTCTCCCTAGTACCAATCCGATTATATCTATACCGGTTATTCTATGCATGATTATACAGAATGCGACCGAGGTCATCCAAATCTACAGAACCCCAATCCTGTTAATACCATATAATGGTCAGACACGAAATCGTGCAAATCCCTGTACGGGTCCTTCTTAAATAATACTGGTATAGATGTCACCCTGTGGTCCATTACCTCATCAAGAAACTCGCAACCGTCATCGCACTCAAAAGTCATCATGAGTCTCCACACGACCATCGGCCCAAATGGTGCAATGTTCTTTTGCATGCACTCATCTTTGTCATTCCCGAGAGGATCGAAGTAGCCAACCATCGAACCCCTATCCCCGAAGTACCGTCCTTGGTTCGGACAGACATACTGGTCATGCCAGCACTCCTCTGTACCCTCCAGGGTTTCCTCTGTGAACCTTCTGAACTCTGGCCATGCTGTCAGAAAAACTGTGAGTGAGAACTTGTGTTGCAGGAGAAGGTTAAGGGACCCTGTGCTGGATGCCCATAGGAACTCTAGCTCCCGGTCGGCAAGCAACACTTGGCGCTGCAAAGTGAGCACCGGGTGGCTACATCCGAACCCGAACGCTGTCACATAGTTGGACAGCGTGGTGCAAGGTGAGCGAGAGATCGGGGCGGTAGGGGAGCACGTGTATGACTGGTGTATATAGAAGGTCTTCCCGTTGGAAAGCCGGATAGCCAGGGTTTCTGCGATGAGCTGTCTGAGGGCGACGGAGAGAGTGTTGGGTAAGGACGTGTGTGTTTCGATATGAGCGTGGATGGGCAGGTTGTCTAATATGGCTTCACATAGTTTGGCATATGCGAAGTTGCTGACGAAGATTTCTAGACATGTTGGTAGGAATGAAGGATCTCGGAGGATGAATGACAGAGCCACCTCTCCCCTGAATAAAGCTCCGTGTTCAGAAACAATATCAATGAGGCGCCGAGGGTAGGGTACGAAACCGTCCAAGCGAGAAGTGAGGGTTCACTGCATCGATGAGCACCCGTGTCAGTAGTTCACCCAACAAGTCGCTCGCCAACACGACAGCGAAAGTATGTCCATTTCATCAGCGAACATTCCTCCTATCTCGGGATGCAGTCTTCTGTGAGTAAAAATGACCTTGGCCCCTAATACTGCATTAGCATCTATATCACCACCTGGTTTGCACTTATCGACCGTCCTGCGTGATGGGCATAGGCAGCTCGGTACAGACGAACTATGTATTAGAGGGACCTGCAGACGTCATCCGTGTCAGCACCAATCCTGTCTCGCACGAACGTGATAGATAACCTAGACATGGAGCCAACAGACGTATAATGAGGCAACTTATCCTCTTCAACCCTCTCCTCATTCCCCCTCATAGGGCCAGCGCATGAGGGCTGCCCTTGCATCGGGGAGCGGATTCGTCTCCAAGTTCTTGCGCTTGCACTTCTCCAACTTGGTTAGGTTATGCAGCTAGTGCGCCATCGGGGTCTGTATGCTGAGACCATCGACTTCGCTCTGTGCATCCTCTCTCTCTTTTTTCCTGTTCATCGACATTTTCGGGGTTGCTGGTTCCAAGCGACTTGAATTCTTTGAACGCGATGGGCTCAATGCCGGGCGGTGTTTTGAGTAAGGCCGGGTTGGTGGACTACGCAGATTGTGTTCACCCCAATCACCCCAGCGGGACGTGCGAAGTCCCATTTGGACGCAACAGAGAATATCCCCTGAGGAGTGGATTAGCACATTAAGGAGTGACTTCGGGGAAAATGTGCGACAAACTACATGCTTGACTAGAATTGTGGACGGAAAAAAAGTGCCGAAGGTTGCGCTGTTTCATAACGGGGTGAGTGGACAAGGCTAACAAGTAACGGGGGTATTTATGCGCTCACTCTGAGCACAGTGGAGGACTGGGGTGGATAGCCTTCATGACATGGCGGAGGCTGCCGCAGATGTCTACCTCGGGTTCAGAGACCTCGATTAACTTGAAACGCTCCTTCAACTCCTTGAGAAGATCGAGCAGCGCCCAGTTAGCTTGGGTAATATAAACCAACTGTTATGACCACGTCGCCAACTTTAGATAGGTTGGAATCGCGAGAACTAAAATGACACATACTCACACGTTATTTGACGGGTATCATTGTAAGCTCACCCTCATATGCACATGTCAGGGTTTCACGGCCTCCGAGTCGAGGGTTGTAGCTGGGGTGTTCATCTGGATCGTCGTGTTGAGGGGGGTAGGAAGGGCTTGGAAAGGTGCTCGAGTTGTAGAGTTTGTCGAACCATGAGATCAGAGAGGACTCGGACCGTACTCACATGTGACTGCTACCGCAAAGTCCATGGCCTTGCATGTGCTTTGCCTGTGACCGCACGTGCATTGGGTGCGTTCTAGTACAGACCCCGTATGCTTCGTGCGACCCCGTGGGTGGGCCCTTTCACAATTGACAGTGCCTTGGCAATAAGTTACCCGCTTTTTTGACGACATCTCGATATACACTGAGAGTGCCATCAGTTGCAACATGACTTTGGGGCTATAGACGGGAAGCTTTGGACTTCGTGTCGGACCAGGTCAATGTCGTGTGCCAGCATCCTACGATACGTTTCTACCGGCTTATATTTAGGCCGCTTGTAGTTAGGGAGCATGGGGTGGAATTGAGTATGACGTACAGAGCATCAGCAGCTGCATCAGCAAAACCGCAAAAGTCGCGGCTGGGCAGGTACAGATTGCCCTAAGTGCTGATTAGGGTGCCAGCACGTGTCGGCGCGCAATATCGCCAAAACGGAGGGGTTCGTCTTGCACTCCGGCGCAATATTCATTGGTAGGGGCCGTCATATTGCTATCGCGCATAATCTGAGCTTGAAATTGCATGTCAATGCAGCATGATGAAGACATTGTAAAGTATGGCATATTCATGCAATGCTACGAACGATGTTATCCACTGCAGAGGTTAGTTTAGATCTACATGCTGAGTCAATCGCAGCGTGAACACATCTCAGCAAAACCAATACGACATTTATCCTACATAATACATATTACCAGGGTGCAAAACCAACCCACCGAAGCAAGCTCGCGCTCGTCCTCGCTCATCTCAACCTCACCATCCTCAGGTCCGAGGCCCTCCCCACGGCAACACTTTCCTGCTTGTCCTCGCTCTCCTCGTCCTTGTTCTCCTCCACGGGTTCTTCGTTATCACTGGCCAACTCCGGGTCCGGCTCCTCATTGTTAGAGCCCAAAATGCATTCACGAGCGACGATCAGCAGGCACTGCGAGCCCTGGCTTTGGACAGAGATATGGGAGGTCTTTGAGGGACATCAGCAGCATGTCGATGAACCCAGCAAGGACACGGTGCTAACGACGGTCTAGTGCCACTGGCTCGAGTACTATGGACATGCTCACCTCTTGTTCAACCTGCATATACGCGGTCGAAAATGGGGGTGATGGATATGGACACACTTGAAGCTGGGGGTGGCAAGCTTTAAGTCACTGGTTGGCCTGAGCAGCACTCACCCATGCGTCATCCACCTTCTTCTGCTTAAGGGACTCGCCAAGGTCCGTATGCGCCTTCTTTTCTTCAACCCGTCGCCAGAGCCTGCCATCAAAAAAGTCGTAAGCTTCTGCGCACTATGGTGGATGTGTGCAGGGAGGTTAGCGAGGGGCTTGCAACATCCGTAGCAGGACATGGCCACAAGGGGAGAGAAGACAACAATGACCCACAGTCAGCGCATGAAGTGGCTGGTGAGGGGACACAGTCAGCGCATGAAGTGGCCAGTGAGGGGATGGGCTGGGATGGGAGAAGGGAACAAGGCAAGAGACGGAGGCTCTGCGGCTAGGGCTGAGCGGTGAGCGCTCAGATATGCGTGAACATGTGACATACACGTCCTTCATGACGCGTTGCATCTAATAGTATCATCGGCTTTTCCCGAGGACCATATAGAAGGGCCGTCAGCAAAAAAACACGTAAGTCCACATTTCTTCTACTGACGTTCATCATCTCTGTCCCCAGTACCCCCAAGCTCCTCCTCTCCCTTAACAATGAGCAAGTACAAAGGAGTCATGGAGGACGCAATGCCCAACAAGAGGACAGAGGAGGCTGGCCTCTATGTCAGCGTCCGCAGGGTAATCGTGAGTTTCTCTTGGCATGCATATATGTGCCTACAACCGGAGCATACATTCACATACTTTCTCTATAGTCATTGCCGGTCGCCCGCTCACGCCTCTGACACCAAAAGCGAAGGGAAAATGTGAATAAGCCGGGCCAGAATCCAACTCCGAGGATGTACCCAAGCCACCGAAGAAGAAAACAAAGAGCATGAAGACCCCTCAGCCTGAGGGCACCTCGTGGGCCGATCCTGGTCTATCCCGGTTCGTCGGAATCGGATAGGTAGGCCTTTGCCCATTGGCCTCTATGCCCCACTCATCATCATCCCCCTTGTCCTCTGGTAACACAACCTCCTCCTCCAGGACTTCCCGTTCTTTTTCCAACCACCTGGCACTGCCCTCCAACGACTCGACGTCTGTTCATGTCCCCTCCTCTTGTGCCCCTGCCCACACTGCTGCTGTCTCGGGCAGCGCACCGTTCCAGCACACATCTTAGCAGCCTCTCTCACATTCTTATTGTGCCGTCTCCCCCAAGCATGTAGCCCCGGACGCCCTCTAGAACATGCAAATTCATTCAAGGGTCTTGAAGATGTGACCCACGATGGTGTCGGCTTCGGCGACTCCACCGGCAGGCCGATATCCAACTACTTGTTAAAGTTCATTCACGACAAGGAGATGGAGTTCAAGGCAGATGGACAGGATGGTAGGTCTGAATCCGGAAGATGACAAGTCTGATGGTGACCCAGCTGAGCCTGAAGCCAGGCACGCTGCCACCAAAGGTGAGCACGCTGAGCCTGAGCACTGAGGTACGTCTTATTTACCTCTCACTATCCTCTCGGTTGATTGTGAGGCATTGGAAGGAGGACAAGGACCAAGCCAACATTGAGGTCGATGACGACAATGACAATGACGATGGTGTGGGTGTGGCCAGTGAGAGTATCGTTTTGTACGGTTAATTTCACCTCACATGGTCATGCGGCGCTGCTCACTATGACTTCAAACGGGTAATCACAAGCTGCAACAATGATAACAACAAAGACAATCTATGCACACGCATGCTTGCTGCCCACAAGGCCAAGCTCGCTGTCTGCTATCATCCCCATCCAAAGAAGGGTATCAAGGTGCGTCTTCCAAAGACCTTCATGCATTCGAGGTGTTTTCAAGTTCCCGGATCCATCCATCCAGTTCATCGAGAGTCCATCTCCAGCTGATCTGGCGGGCCACGAGGCGACACTGGAGATGACGTCAGCCCCAGCCCTGGCGGTAGTGATGACCATATGGTCGATGAGTAAGCCCTTCGATCTTCTTGGTGGCGGGTGGATGGTGTCAAGTTGTGATTCGTCCGTATGTATGTATCTCTTGCTCGATCCTGTTCAGTGTTCTCTGTTGTATGTATTACTGTGCATGGTCATGTCATAATCAATATATCCCTGCCCATCCCGCGAGTCTGCGTACATTAATTAAGTGTATAATCCTGATATATTCCTGATCTATTAAAAATTCATCTAACCAAGCCTATAGGATCTCCCTACAGCGTAATCCAACCATTCCAATCCAAACCTCCCGATATCCCGCATCCTCCATGTATGGGTGCCTGTCTGCACCTTGGCTTCCCAGGTTTCTGTGCAGACGCAATACCCAAATGCCCGCGCCACGCTCTTTGGTGTGGCGTGAGGTTGTCTCCATTGCGTGCTTATACAATCCTCCCAATCCCAGGCAATGCTTGCGATATCTCGCCAGGATTCCCTCGGATTTTCAGATATTGCGCAGCCATGCCTATTCCAACAGCGGATTGCCTTGGTAGGCAAACCAGAAGAGCACCATACCCCCTTTCGGGGTTGGTGCGCGGTCTTTTCGACTTTGCATGCATGGTGTGCAACTGTGCAAAGCTAGAGGAGATTTTTGGAGCTTTGCTGATGTGGAGCGCGTTCACCAAGTCGCACTGAGACTGTTGTTCCTCAACCTTCCTCACATGGGCACGTGTATAATTATATAAGCTACTCCTCAGATGACCCACACGACAATTGCAAACGCATGCTGATCCTCTGCAAGACCTTCACGTTAATCAGTTCACTGTCCCCATCCTTGATGGCTCTTTTGGTGATTTTCAAGATGTCACCATGTGCGTGGTGCCCTAGTGTGCCTGCGGTACATAAGTACGTCTTTGCCCTCTACCCATGTCTAATATGGTGCCATGGACTTAAGGGACTGTAACATAACTGCATTTACTTTTCTCACAATGTCGATCTGGTACATGGCCTGACCATTTTCCTCGATGGTACGAATGTAGGTCTCCGAATATTGTTCTGGGCGATGCCAGGCACACCTTCTAATTGGACAGTCGCTTTTTGCGGGAAGCCTGATGCATTGCCTACAGCACCTATGGGGCCCGGTATATATGATTGCCAATATGCCAATGCTTCACACTACCATTCACTTTCCGTGCCATGACCTCCCCACCAATCTTCTCGACTGCCTTGTCACTGTGGGCCCCAGTTCACCCATTGGAGTGTCTTCGGGTTATTGAAGTTCCTCACTGTGCCGTCTGTAGAGGGCGTACTATCTATTATTGCGGTGGCTGTCGAGCAGGCCCAGCATTCTGCACGACTGATCATTTCATGAAGGTATAAATGCAGTGCTCGTCCCCTTCCTAGGCCCTTTCTCACTGGGTAGAACACAGTACTGGCTGATCCATTCTCAGTCTTGTGAATGCATTGTCACTGGCACCTGCCATGCTACCAGTGCGCATTTTCAATCTACTACATACCCGTATTACGGTCAAATCCTTTTAAGCACTCGAAAGGCTATAGATGAGCTCCCATCCACTCCGACAATCCCTCTCCCTCCCGCCTCTACCACTGGACTTCCATACGACTACACCGTGGGTGGTTTCTACGCATGACATGATGGAGGTACATACTGTCTATCCTCATTTATCTTTCGGCTGGCTCCTGATGATTCGAGAACTGGCTATGCGGTTCCACAGGGAGTTGTCACCTGTTGCCCATCAATATTTCTACAATGCCTACTGGTGGGGACGATGCCTTGCACTTATGGCGGTGCTTCGGGTCCCAAGCATCTGTTTGCACGTTTGTTATCTGGTACAATGAGTCCCTCCAATTTCTTGACAATCCTCTGCACGTATTTTATTGTTCGGAGTCATATGCGGGACGGGTTAACCCCAATCGTGCTTTGATCCAGCTCACTCAGACTGTAGAGGTCATGTCATGTCACCCGTGGTATGGTTCAGTAATCGTTTTCAAGTTTGGTAGTCATGCCTGCTCTAACTACGTAGACGTTGCTGTTGATGATGTCGCGTACATACGGAACTACTTTGCACACTTTGCTTGATTGATATGTCGATAGGGTAGCTTATTTTTCATGTTCCTGGTACTTGATCAAGTTTTAACCTGTGTGGATACCTTGGTTGGGCATTGGACAGTGTGTATACATATTTTTCATGCTCTCTATGCTTCTGTAGGCTGCTGTGCTTATGTAGCTCTCATCAAGATATACTCGGAGTGCTGGTGACCTGCTACTAAACTGGCATAGCATATGCCAGTGTCT
>BACB01000266.1:0-28021 GCA_000338015.2 Ganoderma multipileum BCRC 37180 | reverse complement strand
ATATTTTAACCGCTCAGGTTTCTAAGGTGAAGACTTGTGTAGTACACGTGCATGTGAATGTGGTTCTAGTACCCTTGTACTTGTGGTGTCAGGCTATACAATAATGGAAATGTACAGATGCTTTTCTCACCTTCGGTATATGAAACATTAGTGATTTGGAAGTTAGAAGCTTTCCATAGCATACATGGAATATTAGTGACTGCGATCATTGAGTCCATGCATCGGTACTTGATTCGCTGCATGAGTAAGTTCGCTTCGGAGACTTTGAGAAGCACAAAGTAGCGGATAGAATGTTCTTGGTGTCGATACTGCCTGGTCTTCAGGAAAGCTTCCCCTTATACTCCACCGTATGAACAGTATATCCGGCACCATCTGTAGATGTCTGAAATTGCTTTCAGAAATATTCGGACAGCAGGGGAAGCGACGCTTGCTGTGGGCTAGACTGTGTCTGGGTCGGTCACCTGGTGGCCACTAAGGGTACTCATCTGCTCGCTATCGGGGAAACTCTAGGTGACCTGGTGGACTTCAATTAGTTCAATTATGCCATGACAACAGAAGACTGACCTCGTAAATGTGTCTATGCCCTGGAACGGTTTTCTGTTTTCCCTATTTGCTGAGTGGCAGTGTGCCTTCTCCGCATCCCGACCGGCTCTTCGATAGAGGGGGGGCACTACACAGGTCTCGGACGATTTCAGTAGGTGTTGGGGGGTGGAGGAGGAGTTGAGACCTTCCATACGTTGCATGCCTTCTCTCATCTTGTCGCCAACACACGAAAAGGCGGCCTATATGCCTGGAACACTTATAGTTTTGCAATGGATACCAGAGTGCTTTGCAAGTTGTAGACATAGGTGCGTTCCGATGGCAGAGCACCTGGGGTTATAGTCATGTGATCATGGGATTTTGTATCCAGGTCGTGCAATGCCACCGCATGCCGTTTTTGCCATAAATCTTGTAGAGATTCGTGGGCGCTCGGAGCACAAGAGAGAGAGGTGAAGAGGAATGCGATAGGCATTTGTCTAATGCAAACGCATACTGCACAACGTAGATACATAGTGGTTTATATACAGTTTATATACGGGGGCACAAATATCCTGAATATGTCCAAAAGGAGGGTGCAGGTATCCGTCAGGGGTCGGGATGATAGTGGCGGGATGAGGCAGAGCGGGGAGCATGCACTCGCTCGTCACAAGGCGGGTGCCAAGAATAACAACAAATCTGATGCCCAGTCTCTTGTCTTCACTGGTACATATGTATTAGCTCTGTCGGGTTCCAAACAAGTCTTTAATGTCTTATGGGTCCTGTGGTATGCACCGTGTATGACGCTAAGGGGGGGGGGAGGGCAATTGAGGTGTACCACGGAGATTTGCTCCTCTAGGTCAGCTCATCTATCTGCCGGTAGCCTAACCCATCCGAAAAGCCTGGCGGGTTCATTGTCATTCTAACACCTGAACGCCAGGTGTTATTCCGATTTCCTGTATCAGGCAATTCGCACAACCTGGAAAATATGACACGGAATGGAGTGAAACTGGATGTTTGGGTGCTCCCCAATTGTCCCGACTTCCACAATTCCTCTGAAGTCCCACCTGTGACTTCCCTGGCTCTGTACCTGTTTCCCTATAATGCAAAAAGTGGATTTGCTCACGTAAATACACATCCCTCTGCCAAGTCACCAGGGAGCGCACCCCTGCACCCACATCCACATTATAAGGGCTCCTCATTTCATCACGGTCTTACCCAGAATCGTTTCCTGGCCTTTGTTCCGCTTCGCCGACTGTTGAACCCCATCTGCAGTCCCGTGCCCACTACCCACTTCCACTCACATTGTTCCTGGGACAGGCGAGGAGGCTTTGGTGCTGTATACGTGTATGTGGGGCTCATTTCTGATGTCGGGAGACTTCGTCTTACTAACATTTGTATTAGAACTTTTACACCGCCGAGTGCATCGTTGCTCCAATACTGCAAATTCCACCGGTTGTCATCAGATGGAGGGGGTCTTGTATGCCCCAATATTCTCTAATCGGTACATACTGTATATTGCTTGGTCGCTTGCATTGAGGCTAATCCCCAAATAGCTGCATATCTGTGGCTGGCCAGTTTGCATTTCGGTACATGCCTATGGCATCCCTCCTTGCTTGGCGCGCAACTTGCTGGGATAACTATCTGGTTGGCACAAAAGCACTTCAGCACTCGCTCTACGCAATGGTGGCTCGTTTCTTCCACCAGCCCGATGCTTTGCTGCACTACCTTACGCGGTGGGGTGCTCTCATCATCAGTGAAGCTGCTCTCTTCCATGTCCTATACGACCCTACCATATGCAGCGCGGCTTTCGAGATCGCAGTCGGAAACCTAGTTTTTGATCCGTTCGTCTGAAGGTTATCAAGGCTGCTGCCTTTCGGCACCCATGTGCTCCAGCGAGTAGACAAGGTGACCCCTTCCTCGTTTTTCTTTTATTGTCACATCACATGGATCGTAGAGTTCCGACTCGCTGCCGGGTTGGTCGTCATCGTATATGAGTCATGTACCCCATCCACGTGTGACATCATCTGTGGGGCCTGGACGACTGCCTTGATGAACTTCGTCACCAAGTCGACCTTAGGATACGCATACTCTAGGCTCACTCTCAACTACTGCAGGCTTTTATGCGACAGCCGCTCCAACACCATGGGGTGGTCAGACCATGCCCTGTACATTGTCAGTATAGCGGATGCATCTGCAAGGTTGGGGTAACCTTGACGGATGCATCCGCGATTCGCATACCCGATTTGGTAAATTTGACATCGACTTACCTATGTTTGGTAGTCTTTTGGCATGCGACAAGGGAGAAACACCGGAGAAACACATTGCGCGTGCTGAAAGTCTAAGACTCATCAGGAAGACTGATTGCATGGGGCCGCGCTGGACGCATTGTTGAACAGAAAGGTTGTCGGAACTGCTAGAAACATGGTGCCCCAGGATCAGCTATTACGGTATCACAATGCATATGTGTTGCACATTTGCCTTGGTAATGTATATCATTTGGGTGCATGTGTCCTTCTACATAGCTACATGTTTTCGGAATATACTTGAATATGCCTAAACAGGAAAGATGTGTGCTGGGGATGCAGCCCTTGTGATAGGTAAGGCACGGTATGAGTGGTGGAATAATATATGTAGCAAGAAACACCAACTTCTTAATACAACAAAACTGCACATGTGCGCATGGACGTACCCACAATCATACTATTTGCATGCTCTGCAGTGGGTTGTGTCGAGACATGGTGCCAATGCTGGGTCGCATGCGCTAACGACACAAGCCAGATATAGATAGACATGAGAAAGAATTGTGACAGAGGAACAACTGCACTTCGTGGGTCATGCACGGGCCAACGTATGTCAAGGTAATGGGAAGGTAGGTCGCATTCAAGGGGGTGCTCGTGAACGCGTGGTTCCAGCAGGCTAGAGCCAAAACAGAAGGAGAGTGTACAGGAATCGCATACAGATTGAATGGTCTATGTGAGGGCAGGGTTTAGGTGCAGGTGAGAGGATGACGACAGGAATGCCATCTCGTGCAAGCAGGCAACGCCTCTTCAGGCAGCTCACATCCACAGCAAATGCCTCCGAGATAAAAAAAAAAAGTGGTGTCCTACCACATTACACGCAAAGGGCTCTTCACGGACATGATGAGGGAAAGGTGTTGGTGGCCACGTGAGGGCGGGTTGACACCTCGAGATCGACAGCATTAGGATTACCATTTCCTGGCTTGTAAGGTGCAGCGACCATGGCTAGGTGGTGCTCAGTGACGCAACTGGTACTAGATCCATAGAATGGTGCATGCGTTCGCATCGGGTGGATGGAGGAGAGTCTAGAGGTCGAGGTACGCGAACGGCTTGCTGAATCTGTTTGGGTACAGGTAGACCATGTCATGGAAATCAAGCGGCCAAGTGTAATCTGGTAATGGCAAAGCTAAGAGGGAAATAAAGCTCACCCGGAGGACAGAATGCAGATGTTGGGGTGTGCCCAGCCAAGGGCAAGAAGAGGAGCGCACGATAAAGACCTCGAGCTCCGAGGACGAAGGAAGTGTCTCGCACGGTTATAGACATATGAACAGCTCAGGAGAGGCATTGGCCCAGAATTCAAGGAGATGGAGAATAGACTTAGACAGGAAAAAGGAAGAGATACTGGATGAGTGAAAATGACGAGGCCGATAGGTATGCTAATGGAAACAAGGAGACATTGCATCCGTGGCCCCAACAAATCCGGCTTGGGGAATGATAAAGTGAGTAGTACTTACATTAACATGCCCTCTACAGCTGCCTCACTATCCACCAGAGACATCTCTATGCTCCTGCATAGACCTCCAGCCTGACTGTCTGCCTCTCCCCTTGCTTGCGGTTCCTGTCACCTGCCATGTTGCCAGCATCTGACTTGTCTGCCCTCGTGCCTTGAATGGATCCTGAGCCAGTGGGAATGGGAGATGAGACCAAAAAGAACACCAAGGGAGAAGACTGCTCCGGAAAAGGCGAATACATAGCAAGATCCCAAGTAAGACAAGAGAATGAGAAGCAAAGTCGGATGGTGCACGCAAGGGTTGCCATGCGATCACGCTGAGCTACTGCTCATGGATCAGCACTGGCAGAAGTCTTCAGGATTCATGAAAGGGTATTTACCCAGTCGGCAGTCCAGGATGTCGTTGGGAGGAAGGAGAGCCGTTGGGGCGGAGCAGTGTCAAGACTGGACAATCTGCCAGGCGCTTCATTTCCTATATTTGGAGGAATGCCTGCTCTCCCATTGGCCTGTCACACGACCATCTCTTTCCCCGACAACCTCACCACTGCATCTCAGTCAACCCTCAGGCCTCAAGGCCTCATGCGCCAGTTCTCCTTGCCTCTAAAGGGCTAGATCCCGGACGTTGAACGCATTTTCTAAGGTTCTGCATGTTAACTCTTGCATGCCATCGCTCATCCCTTCCCCGCTTTAGGTTCTTCTATGCTACGCTGTCATAGTACGCGTGACTCTCATGGTTGTTGTGTACCTATGGGCAGGTACACATTATTATAACTAACTAAGTGTCGAGACTTTACCACAGCCAGTCCTGAGCAGTGGGGGCGAGCCTCATGTGTTTCCCTGCCAGTTCGTGTGCCTCAACATGATGGATTGTGGAGGTAAGTTGACCAAATATGGGCATTCAAGTTCTGTTATTCCTGTGTGAACAAATCATACAGGCTAAATGGCAGATGCATCTATATCTGATGGATGCATCTGTCAAGGTTAGGGTAACCTTGCGGATGCATCCACCATACTGACACTGCTCATGCCCTTGAGGACCTTCTCTGCACCAAAGAGTTCGAATTCACATCATACTCGCCGGCCTGGCTGCTGTACACCCTCGGACCGTATTCGAGGGCAGTGTCAGTGACGCCTGGTTGTGGGAAGGCGATCCATGTTTGCCCCCTCCAAGGCAGATACTTTGGGGATCCTGGGTCACTCGTCATTTTCTTCGATGGGTTTGCCATCAACCGAGAGGTGCTATGAGACGTGTGTGTGGCCCCTTACGGATGTATGACAGCCTAGCGCCTGCCGTCACAGGATACATGCGGACAGCAGTGTATCGAGTTGGATTCGGTCCTCCCACTCTTTGTCACATCGGTTCTTATGCAATTTGTAGAAGATGTGCCTGATCCCGCCAACCGCTGCCTCTCTGTGTACCCAGGTATGCCTGGTATAATCTCAGGTTGCCCCTTGCCTCCTAGTGAACAGCATCGTAGCATTTACCAGTATTCGTTTTAGCGCTAGTTTACCCCAACGATACTTATGTTGTCCATACAAAATGTATGTGTGTGTGTCAATAGATGCATCAGGCTCATTTTGTCACAGTCTGTCACGGCATATGGTCACCTTTTGTCACTATCAATGATAATCGGACTGCAACGCACGCTCCTCACCTGTATGGAAATTGCCCACGCTCAAACTGACAGCCCGCTTCTTGAACGTCTGTGTTCTGCACCCCGTGGTGACTAAAAAGAGGTACGCCACATGGCCTCGCGGTAGCAGCCCCCCCCTCCTCAGTTCCTGCGTCTGCCTTGCCCACCCCACATGATGGTCCTCGTTCAACCAGACGCATCAACAGGCTGTCGTTCAAACAACGACTTATGATGTTTGCCCCAGGTGGCAATGCTCATTATGGAGTGCGAATGGCCTGTCGCTGTCCAAGTCAATAGTGCAGTGACTTCGTCTTCTGGAGGTGGACGGGATAAGTCATCATCTTAGGCCATCAGCTTGACGGGGCCCTTCGAAAACCTCTACTACGGGATGCAGTTTTTTCAACATGGAGGTGTTCAAAAGCAAGTCGTGATGACTGCTGCAATTTAATATGCTAGCACACTCTGACGACAGTGCGAAGCTCAATTTGTTTGCTCTGTACCCAACTGCCATGCCTCGTTTACTCAGCGCACGAACCTGAGGGGTACGTCTGATGTCTCCATGCTTGAGATATGTCTACACTCATAACTCGCCATGTTTCTTGTTGTATTCGCACATTTCCCGTGCCATTCGACCTGTTCTAACCCTTTTCATCAGGTCCCAGTCCATCTCTGCACACACACAGACGAATGCCCCTACTCGTGTGGGTAGCCCGGGTGCGGCAAGCAATATGGGAGGCTTGACCTTTGCAAGTAAGTAGTAAATTGTCTGTTCATCTCGTCACGTGGGGAATTGCTCATACGTTCTTTGTGGGTGCCAGGCGCCACTACACGTCACATACTCATCCAACAACATGCGTCTGCCCAGGATGCGGAAGGGATTTCAGCTGCAGGCCCTCGCTTAGTGTAAGTCTACTTTCAAATCTGCCAGTGATTAACATGTATTGACTCACAGAACTTGTGCCAACAGAATCATCGTATATCTGTCCCAGTGACATTATCCACTGTGACCTTTGGCTGACGTCTTCAACTACGTGCACAGTGCGGTCAAAGAGAAATGTCAAATGCTTCCAGATTGCGGTCGGCGTGAAACCTACTGTTTAACAGGCCGTCGTCTTGGGCAGTCAAGCAATCCAATGTACACTAGAATTGTGGATGCCAGCTGCGATGTGGGCTGGCTTGCGGGTGTTCGCTCGAGGGTTAGATGTGGGAGTGTGCACGTACTAGAGCGTGGACAGACAGGGCGTGGTCAGGTGTACCATGTAACGCATGGCCCACTTTCTTATTTACTGTTCAGGCTCCTCATTCGCTTTTGTATTGGATGGCAGGTGGACTTATCGCGCACATTGTACTTCGACAAGCTTGACGAGTAGTAACTCATTCAGGTCTCCCCATTTATCATCTGCTACAGGACCGACTCAATCAGAAACTTGTTGCCCATGTACGGAATGTGAGAGCGTGAATACACAGCATAGTAAGCTACTCTGTCTGCTCAAGGCCTACGTAGTTGACGAAGTACACCTGTAAGTAAGCTAGGTCACTGTACATTACGGGCACGAAATCGTCATAACTCCAGCTGGCGAACTTCATTACAACAACTGGCCCCTTCTACATGCACGCCGGGAGGTTACTAGTGTCAATGAGAGAAAGAATCGCCCTGTTGAGTACGTGCCCATTTTTCAGAGACCTCTGAGAGTACCACACAGCGAAGGGTTGCTCAAACGTAAGATTCCCATCCGACTCAATGAGTGCGCATCGAGGAATATCATTTGGGAAGTATCTCCCAAGGACGGGGCAGGGGCCCACGGTGTTGTTATTCACCTTAACCCCACCTGGTCTATACTGTATGTCGACTTCTTTGCTATGCTCTAAAGTTAGAAGACAGGGAGGGGGGGCAGTCGCGTCAGTGGGAGCTCCTTCAATGGACACATATTGATCTATACCTGAGTTGGGGTTGAAATAGAGCGACTTCACGGTCGGGAGAAGCTCATATGGGCCAATCTCATAGCACTGAAGTGGGCGTAACAGCGCTCTTCTCTCCTTAACGTGTTTGGCACCTGGTTCAGCAGTTGCAGACAAACACAAATGTTGATGAATATTCCAGTGCTGATGACTCCTGTCAGCGACACAGATACATCGAGTGTGGTTATTATGACTTATGGTGTTCTCGTGTTCGACAGAACAGTATGGAAAACCAGTGCACTTCGAGCATCTGCACCAGGTAGGCATCTCACAGACTGCGCAAGGTTCATAAGGAGGATTGATAAGAGGATGATCGTTGGGGAGAGCACCTAGATGCCCAGCTAACAAGATCTTTGAAAAGTCAAGTGGGGCCATATGGTATGCAATGGCGGGGTCAGGGATGTAGCTTAGGATATCTGGAAATTGGCAGCTTTTATGAGGCTACACACCACAGAGTATATGGGCCCTCCGCACGCGGTGTGCATAATCTTCTTTGGTTGCATAGCTTCGTAGGTTTCCATAAACCTTTTGCAACCCTTTGTGACGTGTCAGAAATGGTTGCACTCCATGTAGAGTTTCTTCGACTGTCAGGGACACAGGTTTGCATTGCCATAACTTTCTCAACCTACTACTGTACCCGATCTACAATCAGATTTTGAGGGCACGTGTTTGCTCAAGGGCTTGCGAGATCCGGCGATAATAACTAGCTCTGAGTCATTTAATCCCTTGTATTAGGGCAGTCTATCTGTGGAGAGAACCTATATGCTGAGCCACGCTCATACTGTCGCTTTGGGTCACTTTACGTCAACATACTACTTAGTATAGAGCTGTTCGTGGGGTCCATTCACCTTGGAGCTGCCATACCCGCTTCCAACGGCCACATAATTAGCATAATATGAACTGAATGCGCGAAAGGTTCAACGCACCTACTGTCATGGTCGTATGAGTCCTCTACCCTCAGACCCTATAGTGTAATAAGTTGAGTGGGGTCAGGGATGACCATACTTGACGGTAATCAACGAATGGATTAACTATTAAACTAGTGGCCTCTGAGATCTGCTACCCAGCCCGGGTCGAAGCTGTGTGCTTGATTTTGGGCCCACGATATTCTTTGATAAGATTAGATCGCCACGGGTATGCGCGCTATCTGCCCGGTATTGCCATCAGTGCTTGGCCACGCTCTGGGTCCTCTCCACCACTCCTCAACCAGCCGACATGTCACAACTGTGAACCCTTCTGTGCTGCCCTTGCCTTCCTCGGTATTAAAACAAGACTTCAAGGGCCGCCCAAACATCCACAACAAGGACGAACCTGCCTGTTAGAAGCCTAGAGAACGACTCAGGTACATGTCTACACTTCTGTTTTCAAGGCGCTTTCGCGATTGTATGTCGAACTGATTGGGGAATGGCCTATTAGCTGAGGACTTTGCATGGAAGGGACAAGCATGCGGTCCTATGTCCATGTTGGCCAATGTTTGAAGACATGGCACAGGTGATGTGGGGAACAAGCAAAGCTCTATGGAAAGGGGTATACGTATGCGGGATGCATGGGAAGTCGCCTACAAACGCAGATGCATTATGACTGGGTGAGTTTACACAATGAAACCACTCTACCTTGTCCCTTTATCCTCACCTCCTTTTGCAAAACATAAGTGGGGTACTATCCCAAACCCTAGCATCTACGGGGCATGAGATAGATGACCACACACAATGGAGCAAATTGTCATGCGAGTTCCACTACGTGCAGAAGACTTTGGAGTCAAGCGATGAACTTACCAAGAACAATGACGAACAGCTGTTCGTTCAATGACGTCAGTGGCCATGGCGATGAAGTGGGTCACAGTGCGCACAAACATGAACGTGTGAGATGCGTACGCATCGAGTACATGTGTCAACTAAGTGTTCCAGAGGGGCCCAGGTGAGCGCCGCCACCTCCGCGTGGAACGTTAAGTTGGTGCACCACATACTAACATTGTTTTCTAGTCAGCCCCAAGGAGAACTGTGCTACCGCACTACCGAGCAAATGGTATGTATGCCTGAGAAATTGCTCCCTGAGGCATGTGTTAACAAATACGGCATTTAGCATTTGCGTTGGACCTCTGGTCATAACGCTGGTACATGCAAGCACGATCGAACGGAGCGACTTTAACCTTAAAGATGTCATCGAGATCTACGAGTCAGCTAGGGAGATCAAGGTGCATTTATATTTGTTGTGTCGAGTACCAACCAGTAGGATGCCAACGAATATGTTTGCAGTGCTTGTATCAGTGCAAGGAAGATCGTATGCAAGGTCCCGACCCAGAGCAAATCTGGGCTGACTCCACGGACGACAATATCTCGACGACCTCCCCTTCCCTGTGGGTGATGAACTAGTACATGTGGTTGAAGAGCACCGGGTATTTGTGGGAGACAAGCGTCAAGCACGTCATTCACCAATTCTCCTGTTCTGGATCTGGCCAATACGGCGATCTATCTCCCTTCCCACCAGCGGTCCATTTGCTTCTAGATATTTGTATTTCTAAATGGTTTTATTGGGTGGACATTGCGATGGTGGGCTGAGAGGAACGTAAGTACGCACGCATGAGCGGTTGTCTCCCAAGCATACTAACCTTACAGTCCTTACCTCCAGGCTCCGGCCATCGCAGCTGCCAAGGGCACATGACCTCCAGTTTGGCGAATGGATGAATACACAAGGGACGGCGCCCCGACATCGCGCCTGCATCCTTTCTTCCTCACATCTTGGGTCCTGTACATTCACAAAAGCTCATCTTTAAAGACTGTCTACTTGAGGCATGGTACTATCTCTACTTGCCAACTGCATTCTTGACATCATCGATGTACGATATTGGAATGCGTTGCCTACTCTCGCGACCACAGCAGTCCAGGCACCATGACGAGTCAAGAAATCCTGGCATAAATGAGCACGATGTTAGAATCTCCTGTGGGCGGGCACATTGCCAGGTTGCCATACACGGTAGCTAGCATCCCAATGTGTCACACCTGGTAGCTCATCCCGATATATTATGGTTGTGTATTGCGAAAATTCATCCGCTCCGAGGCTCCTCCTGGTACATTTACTATCTACCCACCATATCAACAGCCTCGTTTCTCACATCCTCTTCCTCATGAGCAGAAACGAGACGTCTGCAAAGTTCATGTGTCTGAATGCAATAAGTGACGGACCGGGTAGGACCATTGGGAACCACGTGAAGTACGTCGTAGTCCTATCTTTTATGGGTTACATGCCTGTCTGCCGTCGGTGAGGATACTGATAGTTAGAAGCTAGTGGTCTGGAACATCAGTAGATTTAGGCTGGTCAGGAGTGTATCCGTGTCGAACTTCACCGTCGTCTGTACCAACCAAGGCAATCTTTAACGTTTGGATTATCTCCCTCGACCTAATGTCTGAGAGGTCGAGGAGGTGTGCCCGGTACACCGTAGAACACCTCGGTAGAATTCGCTGCTGACCCTGAGGAAACCAGTACATGGCATGTTGCCGCTGTTCAAGACACGTAACTATGTACTAACGAATATGTTTACAGTCCATTTTCCAACACTATGACTACGTGTTGTCTCAAGACGTACACCCGACAGTAGTCAACGGTGCCCATCCTGACACGGCCATACTGCTCCACTGCCTGGACGAGCAAAGCGAGTACATTTTCTTCTTTCACACTTGAATTTGATAGCAGGTGACATTTTCCACGACGAAAACTATTCGTGCACGGTAGCCTCAACCTCTACTTCATCGATGCGGAGTAAATGATCCAGTGCCATATGGACATGTGACTTGCATGTCAGCAGTCAAAAATCCTGGATAGTCAGTAAGTGTGGCACTCATCCGCTCTAAACGTCTGTCCTAAAAACAACATGCCTGGCAGATGGCTATGTGTGGTGGTTATGCACTCTCATCCGGGGAAGACCCACCGTCAGGGGCATCGGAACTTTACATTGGGTACGAGTATCATAAAAAACCGTCAAATCAAACCAGTTTACGTACCACCAACCTAGGGACACCCTACTAGGTAAATATGTTTCTCGTCATTCAGTGTGCTTTCGATAAAGCATTCCTACGCATACAGATCATCTATGCAATGTTCCGGGCAACCCCCAGGACATTTCGTGTCGTTGTGCCTACATTTATCCCGCACATCATCTGGAAGTCTATTCCCACGCTCTGCTCCATTATAGTCCACTGTGACTCCTCCCTTGTCGCCGGTCCGGATGACAACCTGCGTCGCTGGCAACCCATTCTCCATGCCCACCGCATCATCTACCGCCCCAGGACCCAATGATTCGCCTCTTACCCCCATTTCTACTAACACAGCACCTCTTGCAGTATTCACCTCGCTTGCTGGAACTTCCGTGCACACTAAGTCCACCGCTGAGTCTTGACCTTTGATGCTGACTTCTGTAGAATAGTCTGGATGCACCTCTCTGTTGACGACAACCACGGCCTTCACTTGAACGTCCTCTTCCATGTACGATGGTACCCCTGTAATAGTAATTTCTATTAGAAGGCCTGGCTGTCCGTACGGTTAGTCCTTAATAAACCCAACACCGTGGACTTACACTTACCTGTATCCGCTTGCCTTCTAGATAATCGACAAACATGTACACCGGACTCAACAGTGGGTCTTCGGGCATGAACACGGTCACACCGGAAATGTTTGGTACTGTCGGATTTGACGTTCCCAGACTTCCTTGAAATGTGACAGATAGGTTGACAATTGTCCAACAAGTCTTAAGTCACGCGTGAGTAGTACCCACAGCTTGCAGCTCACTGTTGATCAGAATGTACCACTTTCGTACAGGCTCGTTAACCAATGTATTTACCGCACCAAAGCGTCAATCATTTGCTCACCTTCCTCAGCATCACCGGATTTCAAGGTAGCTCAATATACAGTGGGATTGTGAGGACACGTTTCGGCACCCCATCCATGATCGGTCGTGTCGTGTCTGGTTGCAAGACTATTCAGCTTATGCTTATATTTATGCATCTTTACTTCCAATATGTACGTTGACTCATCCCATCCGTAGCGAAAACAGGCTGCGGACCTCAAAGCGTCTGCCAACCATCTTGAGCATATACCTAACAGGCTTCCTATGGTCCCACTTTGTATACATGTTTCACGTACACATCCTTCATTTTTCACAGTGGTACATGGTCTCCTTCGCAGTGTTTTCTTGGAGCCAGTACCCGATGGTGAATTTTAGTTGACCTCGCGAACATCCCCCCGGGACAGTTCTCGTCGCTAGGGCGTTGAAAGATACAAACGTCGGACAACACACAATTATCAGAATTATAAATCCACGTGCTCTCGATGCCGGGCATGCTCGTCTTGGAGGCATCGTGAGAACTAACATCTCTGGTTGTCGATACCCGCTAATGGTACTTCTCCCACTAATCGTACTGAGCGCTCATGGTCACTTTGCATTTAAGCCTGCATACGTGTTTGTATTCTTTCGCAACACCAAACATTTAAAGCATCCGGTGGGTAACTGCTCATCTAGAACCAATAGAGATTGACTAATACCACGTATAGTTTGTATATACCATCCAAGCAATGGTGTAGGTGTACACTCTGTTCCGAGAATCACACCTAATAACTCCATATCTCTCAGCTTTACCAATGACATGCTTGCGCAAGTGCTTCAGCACTGCACTACGCGCTCGCTCATCAACTGCACCTGGTCATGTTGACTGTTTTATTGCACGGTAGCCATAGAGCTTCTTCGACAGTATTTCATTATGGTCCGTGCCTTCTTTGGGCACCAGGCAAACAATTTCAACAATCTCCTGACCATCCATCATGCCATTCTTTCAGGTTCAGTGGCATTGGTGTTCCTGGCGTGGACAGATGAATAGAAGGCCGGCAACATGGATATTTACATACCAGACGCCTCATACCTCGACTTCGTGGATGGGCTCGAAAGGTCCCAGCTCGCAACATTAGACACGGACATGGAAGCACGGTTGCCTTCTGCGTACTATGGGATCAAGACCGTTCGGCAATACATTACTGCTAGAGGACGACAAATTGACGTTATCCAAAGTACGACCAATGACCCTACAAGTCCTCTACTCTATTTTTGGATGAGCCTTGTGGTAAATTTTATGATGCTACGCGGCCTCATGTGCGCGTACCCAAACCTGACGCTCGAGAACAAGGCACTCGTGGCCAAATCTGCCCAGTCGGCGAAGGTCGTCACTGCCCAGACGAAATACGAACACTGTGGATTTGAATTCACGATGGTGCCATTATGGCGTTCTACACCCAGAGACAGCATCAAAGTGTTCTTTGATTGGGAGGGACTTGTGCTGCAGTTCAAAGTTACATGGCCGATGAACGCATTCAGTATATCTTTCCCACAGGAAGCCATACATCGGATCGTGGCTCCACTAATGATTCCCATGATCTTTGGTAAGCACGTCTTTGGATCTTCCAAGTTTAATTCCTTGACTCCCATGGCACCTTTGACCTTTCTTATGTAGAATCAGAGAAAGCACGTCAAACTCAGATCCTATCGATACCGACCGCAGACACCCTCAATGTGACACACCCCTCCTTCTTCCATGTTGGCCCAAGTGTCAATCAGGCTCCTCTCCAAGACGCATCCAAAAACCCAACTTCGGTGTCGCGCTGAGTGTCTACCGCGGTCGAGTGGCGGCCCAAAATCTGCTGCAATCGCACCCACTCCCATTGTCTGCTTTATGTCGACTCCCTTTTCTCTTTCCATGATTCGCTGCTACCTCCGTCAAGGGCCAGGGCTTCTGATTCCATCCTTTCGTTTACTTCACGATATTAGATCTTTCTGACTTATGTGCTCTGCGATACTTTGACTTCCTTTGAAGGTTCTCTTTCCCACAGTTGCTGTGTCGGGTTCATCTTAATAATGCTTATTTCTTTCCTAATCCAGAAAATGCGGAGTGCCTTACTTTTTTTTTTTTTTGTGGTGCAATCTATCTGGTTGGGTGCAGTGGCGCCCCTCGGTGAATTATTGCTCGGTTATGGGCAAAGCCCAGCACCGTGTCAAGGGAAATGCTTTACGCACATCGAGGCTGCAATCGATAGTGTGGGACTCTCCTGGGGAGACTCAACCAGTCGCCTCTGGTTATCCGACACCGGAGCACGCCTCTGGTCCCAGCATACCCACTAAAACCCCTGTCACACCTATCCAGTCAGGTGGGAGGGCGTGTTCCTCATTCAGGATACCACCCCACGTCGCTAAGATGCGACTCCTTGGCAGAGCTCTCCTACCCCATTTGGAGTGTGTCATGTATTGGTCGACCTTTAGGTGGTGATTCATCTTGTTTCGCCATCTGTGCTGAATCTCTTCCTCCGTATGCCATCGGTCGGGATCGTTGTCTCTATCAATCACCCGTTCACATCTAAGTACCCATATGAGGTGAACTGACTCCGTTAGGACGATTCATAGTAGCCAGTCAGTCACAGGGCATCGTTTTTCCTTCAGAATCCTCACTGACGTGCACGGTGCCGCCAGGATCATACCCATGTCTAGGTTCCAGTCTATACCGCACTTTTGTTGGATAGTTTTCAGAGTCATCTCCCATATGATGCTACGTCCTGGGACATCGCATTCCAGGATGATGTGTTCCATTGATTCAGTCAGTCTACATGCTCCGCAAATTGCTCTGTCTTCATAACCATTGATGTTTTCCCAGAACTTTCCAACTCGTTGCGCCCCATGTATTAACTTCCACCAAAAGTCGTGCATCCTCCAGTCCATGTTTCTGTTCCGGATCGCTCTCCAGAGCATACCCTCAGTCGGCTCAAAGCCTAGGTGAGTTTTCACACTGCCAATCGCCATTCCTACATTCTTAGCAGTTGCCCTCTGTGGTTCTATTTTTTTGCTGGTTCGGATCCTAGTGTACGCCTGGCTCTGGGTCATCTGTCACAGGCACGCACCTCTATGGAGGAATTCCAATCTTGGTCGAGGCATGTCCACTTCCACCTGTAGCTCAACTGCTCTTTTGGCTAAGGCATCTGCTTCTTCATTTCCTTCCACACCAGCATGGCCCTTTACCCACCTGAAAGTAGTCGGCACGCTCCGTGCACACAACCGAGTGACCGCATCTCTAATGACAGGTGCGTTTTGTATACCAATCCAGCCTGCTGCCTCCCATTCCGGGAGAAACTTCGTCAGGCCATCTATGACATATTTTGAGTTGGTATTAATATGGAGGTCCACGAAAGGTGCTGTCCGTGATACCGCGAGCGATATTGTGAACATCTCTGCAGCCTGGTTCGATTGAAGGGGCCCTGGTACTCGCACCGCCACGTTCTGCGGATTATTCAGGCCAAACCAGACCCCACTTCCTACTCTCACATCACCCTCACCATTGTTTTCACAGGATCCATCTGTGTATACTTCGGTGACGATAGGTAGCGGGTTGAAGGGCTTGGGAGGTCGTTTTGCTGGGTAGACGCGATGTTCCTCTGCCAGGAGGAAGACTCTAAATGCTCCGGCTAGCGGGCCATCGTCTAATATAGATGGATCGAAGACAATCTGGCCATTTACATCGTGAGCCCTTTCATTCGCTTCTCACCTTCGCTTTGTTACCGTCAGGTTATCGTCTACCCGGTTACGTTCTGGCTTCCACAGGGGGTTTATCCTGGATATTATTTTGTATGCAGCTTCTACGCACCGGCTCGGGTTGTTGCAACCATTTACAGAGTGGTCCGTCTTGCAGCCGTGGCAGGGGCATGTTGCCCTTTTCAAGTGCCCACGATATTCTATTCTTAGGGCAATTTAGGTGCACGCCATGATGTGTATTGCATTATGTTTTTCCCTCAGACATTTGCTTGCCACTGAGTTGGCTGTGCTTCTTCCCTCCATTATCCCAATATGGTAGAATGTCAGCATCATGCCTTTCACATTCTCTGTGGGGTTCGCCACCTCCAGTCTCACTCCGTATTTGTCTGCGGTTTTGACCATTCATCGGAGGTCGTACGGGAGACCAGTGCTTTTCCTAGTGCTAACATTCCATGTCTGTAGGAAGGCATTTATGCGTGTATTCAGTTCTACTGATTATGCAGCGGACTCAATGGCATTCGCCATGAGGATATCTGCCACAAAGGCCCAGTCTGGGCGTGTTGGGGATATATCCAGGTATTCCCAGAGCCAGACCAGGTCTAGTGCTTCATTCCTTGCCTCAATGTCTACTAGTCCCAGGCCTCCTTCTTCGATTGGCTTGAACAGCGTGTCCTGACCAACCCTTGGGTGTAAGTCTCCCTTCCAGACGAAGTTTAGGATCATTTTATTAACTTTTTTCTCGATTTTCTCCGGCATCCCTATGACACGTGCCAGGTACTGCATCCTTCCAACGACATCCATGCTTATCGCCAAGGTGCGTCCGTACATTGTGGGATCCCGTTTCTCCCATGTGGCTAGCCTTTTCTAGATAATTCCAAGCATATTTATCCACTGCGCTTCCAGGTCGATCTCATTTCCGATCCAGCCCCCTAGGGTCCGGATTGCCTCACCGTCACGGATGATCCAGACATCCTGCGGTATCGTCCAACCTAGAGGGGTCTGGCTCGTCCTCATTATGAGTGCTTCATGGAAGTCCGGTGTCCCTATAGGCATGCACTCGGACTTTTCGCTGTTAAACCTCGCTTGCGCAGCCACGCACCACTCATTGAGTACGTCTCGTAGGTCACCATAGCTGTCTGTTTCGCTCATATAAACTGTTATATCATCTGTGAAAAGCTTAGCAACTAATTTCTCTATTATTCCAGGTATCCTGAAGCCTTCAATGCCCGGCGCGCTCAGTGTGCATGCAAGCAGCTTGATGGCCAGGTCAAACAGGAGGCATGACATAGGGTCGCCTTGCTGTATGCCTCGTGTTACCTTGAAAAAGTCACTTCGTTCCCCATTAACCATCACGATGCTCTTTGCTGCTCGGTATAGGTGTTGTATGGTTCGTATCAGGTTATCCGGTATGTTCATCCATCCTAAGACCTTCCATAGATATTCATGGTTTATCTTGTCGTAGGCTTTCTCCTGGTCTAGGGCGACAATTGCCCCATTCACTTCCTCTGCTTCGGCGTAGTCGATCATAAGCTTGGCAAGTTTGACGTGATCAAAGATTTGCCTCCCCGGGACAAACCCTGCTTGGTCCGGGTGTATCAGTACACTCACAACATTGGCCAGCCTTGTCGCTAGGACACGGGTCATGATTTTGTAGTCTGTGTTAAGTAGAGTAATAGGCCTGTAGTTTGCCATGACTCTCATATCCTTCTTTTTATAGATGGGGCATATCTAGCCATCCGTGAATTCTGTACCAGGCACAATCCCGTGTTCTTCGATGTCATTGAAGACCTTGGTCAGTGCGTCTACCATTTGTACTGGCTGCCTCCCTTTCTTCACATCGCGTTCTTTATTTCTCACATACAACTTCCAGACCTCCAATGGGAGACCGTCCAGTCCAGGTGCCTTTCCATTTGCTGACTCATGTATTGCTTCTCTTACTTCTTCCATGGTGATCTGTCGAGCTAGCCTGTCATACTCCCCCTCTTCTAGCCTGCATGGGAGGTGCACAAGTACACGTTCAATGTCCTGGGAGTGCTGTTTAGTGTCCAGGTCATCATTGTCTTGCAAAGTATTGTAATACTCCTTTGCAATCTTCATCATCTCACGTGTGCTTCATGTATAGATTTTTCCCCCATCCAGACGGTGCTCTGCGCGTGCAAGCTCAGGTATTACAGAGCTCGTCCTGGGCTCTGCATTCAGGTGTGTCCAATACCTAGTTATTGTCTCTCCATTCATCTTGTCATTCATTTCAACACGTAGTCGCTTTGCACTGAAACACTTGATTTCCAGCTGCGCTAAGCGATCCTGCAAAAGTCCCGCTTCGTTTACCTCCTCAGGTGTGTCATCGTTTCGTTCCGTGTCCGCTATTTTGGCTATGTGTCTCCGGGTGAGCTCAATCTCCCTGTCTAGCTTAGGCATCTTGCACTTCGCTCTCTCCCGTCCTGCCGCTGTGAGCTTTCGCTTGAAAACTGCGAAGACTGTTTGGGGATTTCTTTCGTCTGAGCGGTCTCGTAGGGTCGACAAGTCTTCTTGGATTTAGCACCGAGTGAGTGCATTGTCCGGAGAAATTCAGTGTCCTGCAGGAGGTCTTGTGGTAGTGTCCAGCGGCCTCTACCTACATGTGGTGCCTGGAATTTAGCCAGGTGCATTGTCGGCATGCTGTAATCTGTATTAATTCCAGATCCTTCGATATCCTAGTCCACTGTCTGGTACTCAAGTTCACGAGCAATATAGATCTTGTCAATTCTCGATTGGCTCCCTGTACTCAGCTGGTGGTACGTGAATAGTCGTCTGCATGGCCATTCGCCTCTCCATCCATCTGTGAGCCCGAAGCTTTGCTCGAGGTGTAGCAGAGCTTCCACAGTTTGCGATCAATTCGCATGTTGTGGCATTTAGTCTATTTCGCTCGCCACGACATTAAAATCTCCAAGCATAATATCTGGCTTGGGCAGTCATCCAGCATCTCTCTTATGCATTAGTGTCTCCCAGAACTGCTTGTTTTCAGCAGGGTCATTCGGCGCATAGACGTTGAGGATATTTAGTTTCCTGTCACTTGTCCAGGGGATCCGGGCAAGCAGAGCTCGGCCCGGAGATATTTCCCTTACCTCTACACCCTCGTCTGTTGTAAGCTGCTTGTTAAGCGTGAAAGCTACCCCTCATGCCCCAGTTGGGTTCTGCAGGTCCGCGCTGCAGTGGACAGTCATAGTCGCTTCAAAGAGGTCATTTAGTTCTCGTGCGCAGTCAGCTGTCATGTGGGTCTCCTGTACAGCCAGAATTGCAACCTTTCCATCGTGCACAATTTGGTTGAGACATTTCCACTTTTCACCTGCGCCGCCATCTGGTCCAGGGCCACTGCCTCCTCTCATGTTTAGGCTCGCTATTTTTAAGCGTCCTCTTGTCAGTCTTTTTCATTTTCTGCCAGCATTTTGGCTGTGTTCGTTCTGAGGGTTTTGTGTTCTATTTGCAGTTGCATTTGCTGCCTGGTCCAGGTCTAGTGGCTAGGGGCTACCGTTTTCGGGATCATGATCGTGAGCAGGTAGGAAGGCCCCCATTCCGCTCCCACCTCCCGCGTTTCCGAGGTGCTGTACTCCATTACCAACCATCCTGTCTGTGTTCATGTTATTCTCATTGGTAGATGTGGCAGTTGGATTGTCAGTTAGGGTACAACCATGGTCCTAACTCTAGTCGGTTTTCCCTCCAACTTGGGTAGCATTGGTCAGTGGACATCGGCTTGCAGAGGGCTTAGTTCCACGTTCCTTTAGCCTGTGGGCTTGGTGTGCCACTCCTAAATAGGACACCATTAGTAGTACGCAACCAGAGACTGTCCTGTGCCCACATAACATGTCATAAGCCAGTATATTAGGCCTCCAGCTAACCAAGCAGATTTTCCCTGGCTCAGCGCACTGCATTGCTTCACCAGGTCTGCACGCATGGTTGGATTGGCTAGTCACACACGATCCTGCGTTCACCTTCAATCTTCAAATTCAATTCCCCAATACCTACATGCCATCATACAATGCTCAGCTCGACGCATATAGCAACAAATGTCAATCAGCTATTGAGGCTCATCTACGGGAAGAAGCCTCGACCACCTCAGCCCCCGTGTCGACCTCCACGGCCACCCCGCTGGTTCTGTTGACCGTCACGTCCGTCTCACAACCTCTCGCCCTGGTTTGGTGGTCCAGCCTGCTGAGTCATCCTCTGGCGTGAGTATGCCCCACTCCCAGCTGGTGGTGCATTCCAGCCCGGGAGAAGCTGGAAGGGGCAGTGATGCGTCGGGTGGTCCGTGCTCTGGCAGCCCGCGCACCAGGTGATGTGTCATGCGACTGCAGTCGTGTTGGTGTTGCTCTCATACCAGTGGCTCCGAAGATCTGCCACCATTGTGCACCAGGGTGCCAGGTCGTTCGTTGGGAACATTATGTGGACGTTCGCAACATAGTTCCCATTGTTCATTCAGATGACCTGGACATTAAGTGTGTTGAGGACATACCTGACCGCATTCTCGGTCGCCATCCCCGCAAAGCGTGGGTTTGCGTTGACCATGTCTGTGATCTGCCCGCACACCGAGTCCTCCTCAAAGACGCGCCTGATGGTCTGGTAGATCTCCCTTCTATCACCATGGGCGAAGCGCTCAAGGGAGAACAGCCACATTCCGAAGGAGAGTTGGGAGGGAGAGGCAAAGAAGGTGATGTCGATGAATGAGTACACACAGGTAGTGACTCCCTCCTGGATCTGGTGGGGGAGGAGGCCATGGATAGTGAAGACGAGGGGTCATGCTTGTGCACCCATAGGGTCATTGGGGTTGTGTTCTGGAGGTACAACATAGATGATTTAAGTGTCCGGGACGTTGAGTGCTCATCGGACCGCGACTTCCAAGTCATGTGTGGTTTGGCGGTTTATGGCGAAGTCTATCATGTATCGGTAGTTCCATACTCAGGTGAGCATGAGGGTGTTCGGCGGTGCATCCGCTGTCGCCCTGAGCCATCGTCGTGGCATGCCATCAACGATCTCAAGGGGATCCTGGAAGTGGATGATAGGGAAACCACCTGGTGGTGTTAGGATGCAGTGTAAGTGGCCGTCTGCAGCTTGCTTGTGCATGGCTAGGGGTATAGTGTCATTGGCCAGGGGAAGTGGTTGGAGCGGCAGGACAAGCGGGGGTGCTGCAAGAGGGAGCAGAGGCACCTGCAGGGGAGGGGGAGCGACCGGGAGCTGTTGATGCATCTGCTGGGGCCCTACCTGGAGGAATGCGGGCTGGGGAGGGTTGTTTCCCAGGGCCTGTGCAGGTATTGGAGGTGGGGTACCAGGCTGGTTTACGCCGGCTACGCGCTCTTTAGCAACCGGTGGCAGAGGGCCTGGGTGGACAGCGTGCCTAGAGTGTTGCACATGTCGACTTGATGGCGTAGGGACCAGGTGGTATGGGAGTGGGTGCGAGCACGGTTGAGTCGAAATGTAGCCTGTAATGTCGGTGGTGCGGGAGTATGTGGGTGGTGGGCGCTCGAAGGTGACAGCTGTGACAGGGGTATGTAACTGCACCTCTCGTGCGTCCACGTCAAGTTCGTTCCTCCTCCACCCATGTACTTGGCCCTCACTGCTGTCGGTGCATTCTCTTTTTCTTCTGATGGGTCACCACTACTTGCAGGCCTGACGTTCGCGGCAGCAGGTAATGCTGTCTGCGGGAGCATAGTTGGAGGAAGATCGACATCTATTGCCTCCTGGGCGGCAGCAACATGGTCATTCGGGTTCCTTTGCAGAGGCAGGTCACCGCCGAAGAGGGCGAAGGATGCAGGCAGCCTATCAGGGACGATTGGCGATATGAGGAGTCCGGAGGTATGCAGGGATTGGTGATCGTAAGTGTGTTGGTACATGTTATATGTCGAGGTTCCCGGCTGTCGTCCTAACCAGTCGTCTCTGCCAGATGAGGGACCCGCCATCGACTATACCATGGCATCGTCGAAGCTCAGCCAGCTAGGCTGGGGGGGTCGCTGTTGCCCTAAGGTGCACCATCTTTGCTCCTCGACGTTTGGGGACCTGGACCAAGGTCATTTTTGTGCGATCAGGTTTTTGTACTCGGCTTGCGAGTCCAATGCCTGGAGCAGTGCCACCCAGGTGTGGTCAACATCCACGACATGTTCAGGTGGTGGCGTTGGAGGGGAGGGCAGGCAGCGGTCCTGCTCTGGTTCCTGGAGCAGTGCGTACTCAAGGCTCGGTGAGCGGTCCATGAGGACCAGCGGGGATCTCGTGAGGATGTTGAGAGTGCCAGGGTGGGTCTGAAGGGGGGTGGTTTCTGCTACCACAGTGGGTTCCTCGTCGATGGGTCCACTCCGGGGGATGAGGGCTGGCAAGACATCATCCTGCTTGTGCTCGACCACAGTGTTCTGCATCTCGGGTGCAGGGGCCGGAGCGTCCTGCATGACCTCAGTTGTCACCATCGGGGATCAGATAGACTGCGGGGGCCCCAACTGAGCCGGTAGCAGCAGCGGCGGAGTTTTCATGACTAGCGTGAATGAACGTTCAGGCATAACAGGTGAGTACGAACGACGCGTCAACACCCTCACGATGGGCGCAACGGGGTCTCCTTGGGGAGGCATAACTTGGGACGTTGGGCAGAATCACAGTTATCGCCTGTCCGGCTACAGTAGCAGTGAGAGGCGTACCGGGTTGTGCAATTGCGGGAGCGACTGGAGGCGGAGCATTGGTGGTATCATCCAGCGTGTTCGCTGCCTCACCCGCCGCCAATGCTGGTGGTTCTGCTGGTGCTGTAGGCGGCACCAGCTGCTGGTCCTGGCCTGGCAGCGGGAGGGCTGCTTGCGCATGACGCTTGTTTTTGCAAGTAGCCATGAGTTTGGGTGGGTAGAGTAGGTGTGCGGAGGCAGGCGTGTACAGGGAGCAGCAGGGCTGTGGTGTGGTTGGCCGAGATCTGGTCAGTCGCTCGTTTGGTCTTATATGTTTTGGGGGTTGACGTGTCACCGGGCATGGTCCATCGCCGCACATGCTCGTCTCCAGCATGGCCAGATGGAAATATCGTCCACCATGAGGGAGACCTTGGCTCCGTCTCTCTGAGGTCATCGTCTTTGCATCTGCTCTTGCAGCCTTATCCAATCTCTGGGCTTAGTTCTTCTACCAGTGAGCCCGTTTTTGCCTGCTGGTCCTCTATGTGCACTGACATTTTGGGTGTGAAGGGGCACAGGTGGTTGAGCAGAGTGTTTACTCTGCAACTCCCCTTGTAGCTCCAGGTTGCACGAGCTGTATCACTGTGGCACGGCATCGTTGGTCAAGTACCTCTGCTGTCGTATGGGTCGCCCAGTCCTCCAGGGCAGGCTGTGTCTCTCTCTGGACCAAGCTCCATCCGTTATCTCATCGCATCCATTGGCTGGAAAGTTTGTCCTGCGGTACCTTTGGATTCGCTATGCGAGGCGGCGCAGAGGAGAGGTTGGGGAGAGCAATGTCTTGCAGGCTGCTTTACAGACATGACCTTTGGGGTTTCTTGTCATCCTCATTCACGAGAGGGGAATCATATATATATTATTTGGCTCTATGGCCGTGTTCATTTAGTACATTCAAATATCACCTCCGAGGCAAAATCTTCATATCTATGTACTTTCTGGCAGGCATGGCCTTGTTTCTCCTGTTAGGATGTTTGGGCTCAGGAACCCTTAGTCTTCTGACAGACTTGGCTTGAGCAGTCAATACTGCAGGATGATGTATGCCTATTGCTCAGGCGGCCTCAACAGGCGTTATGGCATGTTTGCCTCTCCAGATTACAAGATATAACTATCGGGTCGAACAACACACCTGCTTTGTTCGAAATGTGTTCCCCGTAATACTTCATCCCCTCAAACCTTCTTTTCCACCACGATGTCATCGCTTGATGTATCCGACTCGTCCACAAGTCCATCCGCATCGTTCCCAACCTCGCCTTCCCAACTGTTCTCGGCCAGGTACTTGAGGAACTTCTCATCTTTGTCCAGTACAGGTTCTTCCCTTCAAGTTCCGTATGCTCGAGCTCGAGCTTCAGATACATCACCCGCTCAGGCTTTGGGATTTGCAGTATTGTTGGGGTAGTCGGGTCGTGTTGGCTCAGCTCCATCTTACATCGAGGCTGGACCTATCCCTTATCCCCCAGGTGGCACTCATCCAAGTGGAGCACGATGTTGTATGCACACTCACCTTTGACGATCATAAAGAGAACACAAAGGGTGTGGTGAGAAACCTTTGAACCACACTAAGACACCCTTGCCCAGTAAGTCAGATGACCATGACCAGAACGATCTTCATGACCTGATGCTGACTTGATGCGTTGACACAGATGTATATGAAGTCAAATTGGTTTGAGTAATGTGCAGGTACTTGATAGTGGCGTCCAGTGGATGCTGTCAACATCTACCCTGCCAGACAAATTGAGTCAGTACGTGAGTCAAGTCATTAACCATATTTCCCAAAGGGAGCTTCTATAGATGCCGACGTCAGTACCTAGTGACAGGCTGCGTGCTCACCAATGATACATTGTAATAGTTCAGCGCTTTTGATGTGGTTTACATGGTATAGGATGAAGAGGCCGGGAGCGCCTTACTTGATGGTATGGTTCCTTCGTCCATGGACGTTTTTGCAAGACTGTATCTTGGCGCATCGACTTGTATGGTGGGACATCAGTGTATACGATGCCCTTCGCATCTCTCTTACTTTCATACATGACCAACAACCGTCCGGAGACATCTCTGCACTGTAGTTTCACAACCCCAGCGGGTTGTGGGTTTTTTGATGTGTGAATTTTTTCTCTGCCTTCCTGGCACGCCATCCATAGCACCGACGTGGCCCGTGGTCAAAAATGTGGTAGAATGACAGCCTTCGCCACTTGATGGCCCTTCCTCCCTCAAAATCGGACAGCGAGGGATATATCTACGCCTTGGAAGTCGTTGGTGCGTACTTCCTGTTGCATCGGCGTGCCCCACACTTACCTGTTGTTATTCTTGGCGCTTACCTTGTGACGAGCGAGCACGTGCTCCCCGCTCTGCCCCATCCCGCCACTATCACCCCGACCCCTGACAGATACCCCCGCCCTCCTTTCGGACATATTTAGGTACATTTGCGCTCACGTATATAAGCTCCAGTGTATCTACATTGTACAGCACGCGTTTGCATCGGACAAATGCCTATCGCATTCCTCTTCACCTCTCTCTCTCGCGCTCCGAGTGCCCACGAATCTCTACACAAATGCGTCACCTAGCCCGAGGGTTAAATCGCGGCACTGCCTAGTGGGGCCGAAGCCACTCGACGACTCGACGACCCGACGACACAGCCATGACGATGACTGTGACCCCGTACCCCGACGACGATGACCCCGTGCCCCTGACCGCGACCGCTCCCATATCCGTCCCCGACCACGCTGCCCCGTTCCGTGTCTCCATTCCGCTCCCGCACCCGTATCCGACGCTATGGCCCCGCCCACGATCTCGCGACTCAACGACGACAACTATGCCGAATGGGTCATTGGCATGGAAGCTCTCCTTACCCGCAAGGGTCTCTGGGAGGTGACCAGCGCCCCCGCCCACGACACCCGTCCCAACGGCTCCGACAATATGAAGGCTGTCCGTGCCTGGCGTGCGAAGATCGCCGAAGCTCGCGCGGAGCTCATCCTCAATATCGAGCCGACTCAGTACGCGCATGTCCAGTCCCAGGATGCGCACGAGGTATGGTCCGAACTCCGTCGTGTTCACCTCGCCCGCGGCTTTGGCATGCGTCTCGCCCACCGCCGTGCCTTCTGGTGTATGTCCAAGCGCCCCGACCAGTCCATGACCTCGTGGATTGCCGACGTCCACCGCGCTGCCTTCCACCTCGAAGAGATTGGTGCCTTGATCGATGATGAAGATCGTGTCCTCGTTCTCACGAAGGGCCTCCCCGATTCGTACTCCCAGCTTATCGTCAACCTCGACTCGACCCCGCCGAGCGACCTCACCATCGACTATGTCATCACGCGCCTCCTCAATGAGGAATCCCGTTAGCTCTCCCTTGCTCCCACCTCCGGTACCTCTTTCGACACTGTCCTTCTCGCAACGACGAAGCCGCGCACCCCGCTCGAGCGCATTACGTGCTTCAAGTGCTCAAAGAAAGGTCACTACCAGCGTGACTGCCCCCAGCTTCAGACCGAAGAAGCAAACCTCGTGTATGCGTTCGCCGCTGCACTCGTGCCGAAGAACAAGCTGGCTGCCGGCCCGATTGTGGAGGAGGATGCCCCATTGTAGCTGCCCCCTTCAGGGGATGTACTCGGACTTACTGTATGTTTTCTCTCACGTTACTCTCTCGTTTCGCTCCCCCTTTCCTTTGTTTGCATTTTGCCCGCACTCGCTCGAGAGGATGTGTTGTTATTCTTGGCGCTTACCTTGTGACGAGCAAGCGCGTGCTCCCCGCTCTGCCCCATCCCGCCACTATCATCCCGACCCCCGACAGATACCCCCGCCCTCCTTTCGGACATATTTAGGTACATTCGCGCTCACGTATATAAGCTCCGGTGTATCTACGTTGTACAGCACGTGTTTGCATCGGACAAACGCCTATCGCATTCCTCTTCGCCTCTCTCTCTCGTGCTCCGAGCGCCCACGAATCTCTACATCACCTATCTTTACAGACTCGAACAACCCAGGTCTAATCCACATCAAGGTGGGCAGAACCAATGATCTTCATTGTCGCCTCCATGAGCATCTGCGGTCCTGCCTGTCGATGCGCCATGAACTACTTGGTTCTTACCCGCCTGCCAGGCAAGGACCCAAGCCCTGCCCCATTCCGTTTTGCGATCGTCTCGAGCGGCTGATCCATACCGAGCTCACCGATCTCGCAGTGGAATTGTACCCCACTAGGCAATACTCACCCCGGCGTAAGTGCAAGAATTGTAAGTCGATCTTCGTTTATCCATGGTCCTACCTTACACGCGCACAGGCAAACGCATCCATCAAGAAATATTCACTTTCACTCAAAAGTGAGGTCGCGCGGCAGGAAAGGAATGGTCGCGTTACATTTCTCCTGTAATTACTCGGTGGGTGGACTTTGTTTCTAAGCTCGTGTAGTCGTACGTAGTCGCAAATCATAACTCCGCCATCATGTGTGTGTCCATCGGCCCCCCCAACCATGTAACACGTCGTGATTCCCACAGCACCCATCTACCACAGCACTGAGAGAATCCCCCATGGCCAGGACCGCCCGGAGGGGCTATACACTATACAAATCTATAAAGGTTATTTGGTAGCGCATGGCGATACTTGTACATGTGCAAATGGTGACACATTACGAAATATGACGTACATGTAGGATACAACTCCGGATGGTATACCACCACCTTTCACTCCGAAGAGACACACGTTTCCTCCCCATGGAAAGCTGGCGAAAGCCTGCGGAAAGGGTTGAATTGAAAATTTTCCATCAAACTTTCATCGCAGCGGAAAGGCTTTGGAAAGGCGCCAAACTAGAGCCAGGAAAGGCTGAAATGCCTGTTATCCCCATGGAAAGACGCCTTTCCAAAGCCTTTCCTCCTGTGTGAAAAATCTGGGAAATCTTGATCATTTCCAATACCTTTCCTCGCTGTCGAAAAGTGGTCTTCTTCGCAGTGTTTGGTACA
>BACB01000265.1:0-180883 GCA_000338015.2 Ganoderma multipileum BCRC 37180 | reverse complement strand
ATCTTGACGTCCTCCAAGAGCCGTGCCGCCCTATAATAGTTGCGAATCACCAATTGACTGCGTTCTGAAGTGTTAGCTGCGAACGGCGAGGAACCCGCCTAACAGCAAACACTACACAATCCGTCATCTTCGGCCGTCATGGTGTGAGCGTGCAGGCGGCTTGCATCTCTGTCGTCGTAGCGCCACATGCACCCGGAAATACAATTAGCACGACAACAAATACCTAGACACAGTGTGCAGGGACGTACTTGCACACCGCAAAGACAGGAGAAGTCGAGGTACGGCGCCGTCTGTATAAGATCTGGGTCCGGCATCCGTGAAGGTCACAACAATCCCATGTTGAATGTCCGCCGAGGAGTATCCGGAAGGGTGAATGCTGTCGGAGCAAACGAAGACTCAATATCCACACCCTCCTGAACGTTGGCGTGCCAGGAAAAGGCAAAAGGCCATATGGCACTGTTATGAAAGCGTCTCGACGATCATCAGCACTTGGCGAATGCAAACCAAAAAGCCACGTACAAGCCGCAAAGAAACAAGGCGACGAAAGTGCGACAAAGCCCAGAATCCTCGATTTCGGGTGTCATGGCGGACAGTCGCGTAGCGGAGTGCGCAGCGTATGCATGCAGGCGTGTCCGCATGCATAGTGGGGAAGGCTGGCATACAGAAGGTTCGGCGACGGAGTGCGGACGCTGCGCGTTTCCAAAGAGAGCCTAAATCTTGGACGTGTCGAGGGCGGTGCGCTCGCGCACCCCATCGACGCTCCGCACGTCGGCAAGTGGTATCAGAGGCCTGTTCAGCGGTAGAAGGCGACGTCAACGGGGCAAATGGGTTCCAGCTATCGTGTGCCTCGCATCGTCGGCTTGCGCGTACAGCGTAAACTCGGCAGGAAGCCGGCCAACATGCCGCGCATGAGCTCCATGATGACGAGTCTACAGGGTCTCGCCAGTGCACCTGCGAGTCGCGCTTGAGCATCACTACCATCTAGCAGAAGGCCAAGTCGCCGGATGCGTTCTTACCCTGCGCCTCTGGAAGGGTAAACCGGCCTCGTCCTATCCTCCCGCTGTATGCGCTCGAGTTCCCCTCGCGGTTTCCATCCGCATCCGCGCATATACGCCACACTGTGCCCGTCGAAGTCTGCGGCTGCAGCGAGAGCCGACCGCGAGAACGGGGTTTCGTATCAACGCACTTTCGCGTCAAGTGCCCGACCGTCGTCCGCAGGGGTCGCTGAACGGAGCCGCGCAGGGAGCGAATGGCGACGAAAGTGGGCGAAGACGGTCGTGCTGGAAAGGAGGCACGAACACATGCGCGCCGTGACGCGCCCGATCACAGGCACGACATCACTGGGTTGAACGAGATTGGCCTGGAAGCACTCTCCAACACCGTACGAGCAGGAGGCAGTCAAGCACCCAGAATGGCCTGGAAAATGGTTGGTAGAGAATGAGATATGAATCCAACGGAAGGAGGGATACGGGTTGATAACATACGTACGGCAAGGAAAGCATGGAGGAGTCGAGGTAGACCGCCTGCATCCAAGTGAGACACTCCAGCCCGTCCGTCGCCTTGCAGCTTGGGTGAGTAGGGCAGACCCGGACGGAGTATCGGCCGACGCCGATCTTCTTGCTATTGTGTAACCGGCCATGTGAGGGCTGGCTATTCTTGGGCTTGGCCGTATGAGTCTATTTGCCTGCCCGTTAGTCACCCATGAAAGTGCATAGAAGCTGCACCGGACGCACTTGATGAGGAGGGCCAGCAGACCATCCGGTATTCACAGCCTATAACGATAGCCGAAGAGATAACTGGCATAAACAAGACCCGTCTTTGGATTAGTCGTGAGGGTTTCTCATAAGACATTCGATTTGTCACATACCCCGGACTGCCCTTCAAAGACTGAAGTCAACACTGTGCGCGCGAGGTGCGAGGTGCAACAATAACCAAGCCTACACCCGACGTCAGCCTGATGGGAAGATTCTTTGCGAGACGTGCGAGAACTCATGCATGAGAATGCAACGGTGCGAGTAGACTGACGCACTTAGGCATGTTATACATGGCGAACGGTATGCAGGGTCGGTGGAGGAGAACGAACAACGTATACTATTATACCCCACAATATGTGAATTGAAACATGGATGGAGGAAATATGTATGCATCAGGCGAAGAGAACGTACCGTTCGATGCCACTCGACCGCCTGCCCGAGCAGCGTACGCACGCATCCGCCTGAAGTGCATGTGCATGTGCAGATTCGAGTCGCCAATCGCTTGGTAGATAGTGTCGCCACCCCGCATAGTATCAGATCCCTCTGTATAATCTCCCCGCAAGCGTGCGGAGCCGACGAAGAGACTGGCACTCGCGCGCCTTGCCCTGCTCGACATGGCCGAAGGAGCACAAGCAGAAACCGCTGTTTGGTTCCCACTTGGACAACTGCAACAGTCCTCATCCGCATCAGTTCTACGCGCCGTGTAGAAACCGGTGAGAAACGTACGTTGTGAGATTCAATTGTGTGTCGTGGAGTCGTCCCAACTAAAAGACTCCAATTGCTCAGCGCAGTGCTCGCTGCAATAACCTTGATGCTGTCATGCGGCGTTGCGAAGACCAATGTCAACAAACAAGAATCACGATGTGAAGCGGCATTCAGACATATGTGCTTAGCGACTGTAACCAGTCATTAAGCAAGTGGGAAGAGGGAGAGAAGATCGGAGGGCAAACGAGCGAGGATGCGGTGTTCGGGGTCCCTGAGGCACCCGGCCCGAATGAGCGCTTCCTCGACGTCGTTCTCGTCTGTTCTTTTCGAGTCGTCCAACGCCTGCTCGTTTCCCTGCGACCTTTGCGCTCTTCGCGGCCTCATCCTGCGCTCTTCTAACCTGGGCCCTCTCGTCTCATATTTGTCTTGTCTCGGCTAGCGATGTCCCTGTAGTCGAACCCATTCGAGTGCTCTTGTCTAGCTTCCCCGGTACTCGCGGCGAGGACATTCGTTTCAACGCTCCAGTGAGCTCTATCAACTCTAGTCAACCTCCATAGGTTCCCCTGAGACCAACCGTCATCCAACCCTCACGGTTTGATGTCTGACTGCGACGAGCACCTAGGTAACAGTCACCAACTTCTCTACACGCTGTCCGCCAAAGCTCACCTACTCCTTCCGCCCGTCGACTCTCATTCACGCCGCCTTCCACAGCGGTCTCCTATTCCTTCGTCTCCCGTCTCCCGACCGCCATCCCCTTCTCATCTACTCGTCCGATCCACCGGTTGCCTTTGCCGTCGCGATCAATACGTCTTCAACCCCTGCGACCGCTCGGATATCTAAAACGTTGAACACCGCGCGCGTCCTGCAACAACTTGCCAGACGCAAATATCAACTCGACTTGTACGAACGTTCCCGCTCACCTCTGCGCCTTACCGGTAGACCATCAAACAGCGAAACGCAGACGGTCGCAGGCGACGGCGAACGCCTCGAATGCGCTCATTCACACCGCCCTCCACCGCTATCCTACTCCTCCTCCTATGCACACATTCATACGTTCTCTGCCCTCTCTTGGCCTCTGTCTGCAATCTTCAATGCGAGCCGTCGCTCGGATATCAAGAACGTTCAACAGCGGCTAGAACCTAGAACTTCAAGACGGGAGCTGTCGGTGAGTGTCCATGTGGCCGGAACAAATATCACCGCTCACCGCTCATGCTCGTTATGCTGTCAGACAGCACGCTGGCTTGCACCGAGGGTGGACGCCGTTGGGTGCACCGGAATAACGCTAGAATCAGAGCACAGCCTGGTGGGGAGGTGAGTAGTATCTTTTCATCTACCCTTTGTTCTCGAGTCCTCTCGTCTCCCCCTGCAGAGGGTGCACAAGTCAAACCCGTCCAAGTTCGTCACGCTTATGCTCTGCTCTAGACCATACCGATGCGGACGTGTGAACGTCCAAGACGTTGTGCTACATCGCCCTGGGCGACCGTCTCTTCGCTCACGCTTACGCCGAGGCAAGACCCGACTCCGCATTCAAACCTGCCGGCGCCGTGAGCTCGTAAATGTCACCGGCACACCTGTACGTACCTCGCTGTCGCCGCTTTTCGCGTCATTTATATGACACATTGACCTGTTTTAGCGTCGTTCTAGGCTTCTAGGCGGTTGCACGCACGAAGATCCCTTGCGGAATGTCTGGTCATCCGCTACTGTACATGCACAAAGGTCGACTCCCGCCCCCCAACGAACGCCGTTCGCGACGCGCACTGGACCGGGGTGCATCGGAGTGCGCTCGCTCACCCAAGAGGGGAGCCCACACGCGACCAGGCAATCCGCATCGGGCTCAAGATTGAAGGTCGAAGACGGGGCTTGTGCCGTCCGCTGCCGACGCCCCACGCGCCGACGGTGGATTATGTTCCGAACAAGCCTCGGTGGAGACAAGCTTCCGTGTCCAGGGCGCGGAGCCGCGCGTTCCGCCCGGAACGTGGCCACGCACGACTGGAAAGATGCATAATGCGATCGACGCACGCATACTGCCTGTGGGTCGCGAACCCCCATCTCGGCATGACCCATACTTCTCACATCCGCCCGCTAGTAGCACCCGCGGCGACGGTCCATTTGCGCGAGTGCGCCGTCACGGTCCTTTCGAACACGGTCCATGATACGGAGGTCCGGCCGTGCGCTTGCTCACGCAAAGCCAGGAAGGGCACAGTGCATCGATGTTTTACCCTAGTGAACTCTACCGCCTACATCAAGACGGCCGGTAGGAAGGACAGGAGTCGATGTGTCATCCCGACGATGACACGTCGATAGCGAATACGATATCCTTGAGGAGGGACTTTCTTAGATCTGCGAACGCGAACGCTCGTATTTAGTACGTCAATGCCGTTACTAGGTATGAAAAACTGCCCGAGCTTCGAGCGAATCTCCGCAGATGCTTAGAAACTCACCTGCTGACGGACGAGACTCCTATAGTCTTTGGCAGTCCGGTTTCCTGATGCTACCATCCCCCGAGCTGTGATATTCATGCTGACGACGCGGTTTGGCGGTGGCGCGTTCGCATTGGGCGAGGGGCTCGCAAACAAGGACCTCCAACGTCTTTCAAGGTCAATAGGGATATTCCCGCCGCCCATGCCTTCGAACGTGTAGTGTGTATGCTGAATATATACAAGTCTGATGTAGTCCTATTGCATGTAAGTGTGCGCTCTGACCACCCAAGCTGTGTCAGCGGCAGTGCAATTGACATGCACTGCGCCCGATCGAAGTCGGGAGTGATAAGTAAACCTGATACTCGTAAACGTTAACCTTGAGCCCGTGTCGAGGGTACTCGCATCCTCCTTCCTCTCCTCAAGCTCGTACGCTCACACAGACGTTCGCCCCGGCTGCCATCCTTACTCCAGCATCTATCGTCCTCCGTACTCCACCATGCCTTCCGACCCCATCCCTCCCTTGGCCACGGACAACCTCGAGCTCGAAGGGTTCATCGACCAATCCTGCTCCGAATCAGAGCTCGATGGATCCCCTCGTCATCGTATCCTCATTCCACCCTCGATGTCTACCATGCCCCAGGACTGCCCCGTCCCTTTCGAGTCTGACTCAGATCTGATCCGGCCCTTTCCCGTGGAGGTCTTCGAACACATCATCGACCAGTCTGATGACCTTGATGGCTCACTGTGCCGTTTTTCCCTCACCTGCCGCGCCTTCCTTCCTCGAGCCCGTGTCAACCTTTTCTTCCGCATCCACATCGGACACAAGGAGAAGTTGGAATCCGCACCCGCCTTCCTGGAAGCGTGGTCTTGGCTTCCTCCCCTCGTCCATGCTGTCACAATTCGGGACTATTTCAACCGTGACCCGTTCATGCTGCATGCGGTTGTCCCCTCACGCCTCATCGCCATGCTTCCCCGCCTTCATAGTCTGGAATTTGAGAGGGATGCGCGGAACCGGGCCGGGGATCTGGGGGATAATCCCCGATCACAATATGCAGGCTTAGCATACAGCCCTTCAGTGCTGTCAATTCTTCGCAAGACATATGCTGCCATACAGCACCTGGAGCTTACCGGAGTCATGTTTGAAACGATAGCCGACTTCCTACGCCTACTGTGCACTCACCCTCGCTTGAAGTCTCTGGTCTGCAACGGGTCCACTAGTTTCGAGTTGGATGGTGACATTAGCCTTGTTAAAGACAAACCTCTCCATTTGACCTGTCTAGTTGTACGTCTTATCTCTGACCTCTTACATCTGTCCTTTTCTCACTGCATCACTTGGTAGGTTGAGTGGATTTGGAGAGAGAGAGCATTGCAGATGCTTTTGGACATGAGCCGGGCTACACTCGAAAATCTGACAATGTGCTCTCTGCAATTTGCAACCAGCGGCTATGTACCAAGTAAGGACAATATAACAATCACATGTTCAACTTGTGATGCTCACAGTTACCTAGTCCACCGTCCTGATAGGGAACCAACCACAATGCCTACCATCTCACAGCATGGGTCTCTGAGGATTCTGACACTGGAGGCAAGCTCTGTCAAGGAGCTGGATTATGCCAGCGAGATCCTAGACAGCGTACTGATGACTGAGGCCTTGCAACGTCTCAATGTTGTTATGCCATGGGAAGTCCTTGCCCCACTCGCTTTCAACGCTATTGACGTGTCCGATCGTCGTGCATTAAAGACACTGGAAGAGTCCATCATTCGTTTATCCCTGAAACATGTTGTATTCTACCCACTGCATGTTCGAAAGAATCGACGTAGTCTCTGGAACCCCGCTGTAGACCATGTATTTCCGGCACTCAAAGCGAGTGGGGCTCTCCGTCAAAAAACGCAGGTGTACTGTAAGTACTTACTTGACCCATTATCAACTCATTCTACTACTGAGATAATATTAGCAGCTAGTGAACGCCTATCCCACTCATCGGGCCCGGGAACTGTCATGGGTCATGACCGAGCTGTTTCATCCCTCATTGTTTCTCCAGACGGAAAATTCTTCACCAGTTCCTCCGACGATGGTACCATCATCCTTTGGGACACTCTCGATGGAGCCATCGTCCATGAATGGATAGGCCATTCTGGACCTTGTCGCTCCCTCGCATTCTCGCCGGACAGCCGGTATCTCCTCTCCGGCGGTGATGATGGCAACAATGGCAACGGCACTCTCAAAGTGTGGGATATCTTGGACGGGTCAGCGAAGGAGCTACGGGTCCTAGACTTAGCAATGCCAGGAGGGAGGGGCATCTTCCAATATGCCTGGTCGGCGGATGGCATGTGGCTTGCCACCATATGGCCCGTAGTATCCGGCCATGGCACTGATGCGCTTCCAGACATGATGCAGATTCAAGTCTGGGATGTACAAACATTTCGTCTGCACCACACCTTCGAGGAACACTGCTCATCGCAGTCGTCCGGCCGTGCCATGGCCTTCTCTCCCGATAGCCAGTGGCTGGTGTGGCCATCTAAATCATCTGAGGGCGACGCATACTATATCTGGGTGGGGGACATTCTAGCACCAGACGCATCTCCGAGAATCCCTCTTCACAAGGATGAGCTGCGTAGCCTCGAGTCATTCGATCCCTCCAGTACACGCCTCGCCACTGCTCAACACCATTACCTGCGCATATGGGATATTGTCACAGGCACCTCGGTCGCAGTCATGAAAGGTCATACAGGGTACGTTGAGAGCGTCGTCTTCTCCCCGGATGGCCGATACGTCTTGTCAGCCTCAAGAGATGGCACAGCGAGGGTCTGGCTTGCCGAGAGCGGGGAATGCACACAGTCCTTCGAAGAACACGGGAATATTTGGATAATGCAGGCGCTGTTCTCCCCTAACAGGAATTACATCCTGACGGCACTGCTGGGCGATAGCGATGGCGATGGGACGGTGCGACTATGGAGGATGGAGGATGGGTCATGTGTGGCGACCTTCACCGACCACGAGCCCCCTGTGCGGCATATCATGTTCTCTCCAGATGGACAGACACTGGCATCGGGAGATGATATAGGTGTAGTGCGTATACGTGATGTTTCCCATATCACCGGACAGTGACTGGTGTAGCGATACGAACATGGAACAATTACTTGGTAGTGTACCGTGATACTGTCCAAATAGCGACACATTACCAGATAGTGCACGTAGCAGTGCAGCTCCGCATGGTACTACGCCGCTGTGGATAAATTTTGATGTCCTCCGATAGCCTGTTTCGCTTCAGAATGGTTGCGGACTATTGGATTGATGATATTCCAAGATCTTACTGCCGAACTGCAAATACCAGGCACTACTTACGTGATCTTCAGATGCCACATCGTGAGTGTGCAGGTGGCCGAAACTTTTATCGTAGTAGCATTACGTGCACTTGTAAATGCAAATATCGCGGCAACGATTACGTAGATACGGCGTGAAGGGACGTACTTCGCATAGCAAAGGCGGGAAAAGTCGAGGTACGGTGCCATCTGTATAAGATCTGGGTCCGGCATCCGTGAAGGTCACAATGGTCCCATGTTGAATGTCCGCTGAGGAGTATTTGGAAGGGTAAATGTCATCAGAGCAAACAAAGGCTCGACATTGACACCTTCCCGAAGGAGTGCGTGCCAGGCAAAAGGCTTCGTTGCACTGGTCCTGAAAGCGTCTCGACCGATATCAGCACTGGCTAATGCAAGACAAAAAAGCCACATACAAGCCGCGAAGGAACGAGGTGACGAAAGTGCGACGAAGCCCAGAAACCTCGAGTCAGGTGTCATGTAGCAGAGTACGCAGCGCATGTAGGCATGTCCGCATGCACGGTGGGGAAGGTCAGGATCCACGAGATTCAGCGACAGGGTGCGGACGCTCCACGTCTCCGAAGAGGGCCCGGATCTTTAGATTCGTCGAGCGGCGTGCTCACCTGCCCCGTCGACGCTCCGCATGTCGGAAAGTGGCACCGGAGGCTTTTTCAGTGGTACAAAGCGATGATTAAGGACGCCTGCACCGCAGACATGCTCGAGCATTGTGTGCCTCGGATCGTCGACCCGACTGTAGAGCGTAAGATTGACAGGAAGCTGGCCACCATCCCGCGTATGACCTTCACGATGACGTATCTACGGTCCAGGGGTCCCGCAGGTGCATCTGTCAGTCGCCCTGAAAGATGTCAGCATTTGGCAGAAGAACCAAGTCGCCAGATGCATTCTTACTCTGCGCGCCTGGATGCGTACCCGGCCTCACCCTGTCCCCCGTTATATGCGCTCGAGTTCCGTTCGCTGCTGTCCACCCCGGGGAATATATATCGTTCTATTCAAAGTCTGCAACGGTAGTGAGAGCTGATCACAACACTTAGGCGAATTTCCCCACCGGCGCACCTTCAAGCCAAGTGCTAGACCGTCGCCCGCAGACGTTGCCGAACAGGGCCGCGCCGGGGAGCAGGAGGCGTCAGCCGTCAAGCATCCAAGCCAGCCCGGGAAATGGTTGGTAGAGAACGAAGTACGAATCCAGCAGACGGCGGGAGACGAGCTGAAAACGGACGGCAGGAAAGCATGGGAGTGTCGAGGATCCGAATGGGACACCCCAGCCCATCCGGTCCGTCGCGTTGCAGCTTGAGCGTAGGGTTGGTCTGGATAGAGTATCCGCCGCCACCGCAGATCTCTCCCCTTCCCATCGTGTAACTGGTTATATGAGTGCCCACCATCCTTAAGCTTTGCTGTACGCCGAGGGAGTCTGGTTGCCTGCCCGTTAGTGACACACAAAAGCGCATAGAGGCTGCTTGTAACGTACGCGACGGAGGAGATCCATCAAGACCGTCCGGTATTCGCAGACATGACGGTAGCGAAAGGGATGACTGGCGTCGCCAACGACCTGGCCTAGTATATGAATATTTATCGCAAGACATTCAACTTGACAGATACCTTGGTCTGGCCTTCGAGATGGGCTGAACTCAACTGCGCGCGGGACGTGTAATGAAATCCAATCCTAGGTCCGACATTAGCCTGATAAGAAGATTCCCTACGAGACGTACGAGAGCCCATGCGTCAGGATGTGGTGCGAGACTGGCGAACTTACTCGCGCCATACATGGCGAACGACATTTGGAGTCGGTAGAGGGGAACGAGCGTCGTGTACTGCTATACCCCACAATATGTGGATCGAGGCGTCGATGGGGAAAATCTGTGTGCATGAAATAAAGAGGACGTACCGTTCGATACCACTCGCGCGGCCATTGTCCGAGCAATTTACGTCCAGACTCGTCTGACGTGCATCCCCAAGTTCGAGTTGTCGGGCTCTTGAAATGCTGCCGCCCCGCCCAGTACTTATCGGACCTCTGCGCATGAATTGTCTCCGCAAAGCATGCGGAACCCACGAAAAGAGCGGCCCTCGCTCTGCCCGTTGTTTGGCTAACTTGAAGTGCTGGCTACAATAACCTTGAGGCCGTCATGCCGCGTTGCGAGGACTGAGGTCAACAAGTCGGAATTACGATGAGAGGGGGCACGCAGACATCCTGTAGCTGTCGTAACCAGTCACGGAGGAAGTGGGAAGAACAAGCGAAGAGAGAGAGACTCATGAAACCTGCGGTGTTCGAGGTCCTTGTTGCGCCCGGCCCGAGTGAGCGCTTCAGAGCTGTCTCCCGACACCGTTCGTCTGGAGTCGTCCAACGCCTCCCGTTGGTGGTTCTCCCCCAATCTATGTGCTCTTGGGCCTCATCCTGCTGCCATCTCGTGCTTTTCTAGCGCCGGTCGTATCGACTCGTATTCGTCTTGTCTCAGCATTTCCTTCCTATTCACGCGTCCATGTCATCCCTTACTCTTTCCGTCCTCACTGGCAGCAGCATTCTCTGACCTGTGCGGTCACCCAGACGTTAAGAAGTTCAACGGCGCACGGGTCCTTGGAGAGTGGGGCTGCCGGTGAGTGTCTACGCAATTGGTACTGGCGTCATGTTTCACCACCGGCAGCCACTCTTGAGTGATAGTACCGACGGAGCCGGGAACGAGATAGGGAAGGTGAGTGCTTTGCCTTCGCGTTGACAATTCGCCTCAAAACCTTTCGTCTGCCCCGTGCACGAACTACACCCATGCCCGTCCAGCCCAACGCAATGCACAGCTCACTCTCCGAATCCGGACCGAGCTCCTCGACGTCGACGAGATGTTTGCGGCATCCATGCTCTTCGCACAGCGCTCTCCGTCATTCGAGGACTTTTCTCCTGGTCCCTCCCCATTCGCCACTCCGTGCCCCTCGAGACCGCGCTCGTGGCTCTCGTCTCGTTACCCATGGCCAGCGCCTCTCTCAAGCTTCATGGCTTCTCAGGCACGGCGCCCGCCTTCGACCTTTTTGCATCCCTCGCAGAAACATGGCCGCAACTCATCACGCTGCTGGTCATCACCGTAGTCGAGCGTGCTGACAATGCGCCCGGGCCCTGCGCAATAACCGCGCCCACGCTTGTTGTATTCGCTCGTGCCTATCCACGCCTGCTAGTGTTTCGCCTTCCGCGGCTGGAGAACGTCGGCGGGTACCCGGTACTGCGACCCAGCCTCCGGATGCTCTTCGTGGACCGGCCGGAGGCCTCAAGCGAGGACGATGTTGTAGACGGAGGTATGCACTCATTGTACCTTTGAACTGACGGATGAACTGAGCTGTGTGTGCCGTGACCTAGATTAGGCCCGTGGGATCTCGGCATTATTCTATGTAATGTCGTATTCAAGTATCACTTCAAGTCATCGGCCGCAGATCGTCAGAGGATGTCAACGTCGTCTGCGAGTCCGACACAGGTGACAAGCGCATCGGGCTCTCTCTCCACCCATTTAATGTCCCCGCTCAGCATTCAATATCGAATTCGGAGTTGGTTCACCACAATCACCAGCCCACTTCCACCGGAACGCCAACGATGACGCCCACCTTGTGCGCTCCATCCCCTTACATAGGCACCGGTCTCTATGACCTCCATCTCAACGGGGAGAAAATCCCGCCCGAGTGCCACGACATTTCCATTCTGGATTGCCCGCCCCCGACGGATGTTACGCCCTGCTTCTGCTCCCAACCGCACCCCAACTGCACTCCATTGCCACCGCCCTGCGTTTCCGCCTCCCCGAATGACTAATCGGCGAGTTTGCGCGGATGGACGCAATGCATCCGTTCTGGACGGAGATGAAGCAATGGCACCTCATTCGGACACATGCAGTCGTCCAGTGGCAGGTCTACGTCGCGTTGCGAGAGGGCGTGTTCGTTCGGCCCGGAAGACCCTACGTCAAGGCGACGCGCACGACTCCGATATGCTGTTTGTTTCGTGTTGGCGCTGCGCACCAACACCCGCCACCCTGGGACCCGGTAGCTGACGTCATCTACGTGTAGCAAGCTCTGCTTGGGTGCTGCGGTCGGCGGTGGGCATTCCCTCTCCTTCACAGTCAGTCGGACTTTGTTGTAGAATTGTTGTCGGCGTTGCGCATGTATGACCGTTTATAAACCTGCGCCCCTTTCTTGCTCCCGTCTAACCCAGCTCCGAGTCCACACCGCTCGATAACCACCAGTTCTTCGTAACCCCCACACCCAAACACACTCGACATGGAGCAGCCTAAACGTCGTCTTCTCTTTGTGACTGGGACGCGCGCTGATTGGGGGAAACTCAAACCTCTCGCAGAAGCGGCGGCGGCAGAAGGATTCTTAACCGATTTTTTCGTCACAGGCACGTATGCATCTGTTCAAATGTGCCAGGCCACTTGACTGATATTTGTGGTTCCAGGCATGCACCTGCTCGAAGACTATGGTATGACGGAGAAAGAAATTCGCAAGCTTCCGAACGTACAAATCTGCGCGTATGCCAACCATGAACCTGGCGACCCCCCGACCACTATTCTATCGAACACGCTTGTTGGCCTTCGGAACTGGGTGCCGCAGAACGAGCCTGACCTGCTTGTCGTCCATGGCGATCGCGTGGAAGCTTTCGCTGCTTGCACAGTTGGGTCCCAAATGTCGCTCCGCTGTGCTCATATCGAGGGCGGCGAAGTATCGGGATCTATTGACGAAATATACCGCCATTGCAACACGAAGTTGAGCACGTACCACTTCGTGAGTTCGGAACTCGCGAAGCGACGTGTTCTTTCCCTAGGAGAAGAGCCCAGCAGGATCTTCACCATCGGGTCTCCGGAACTCGACGACCACGTCCACGGCAGTGGCGTTTCAATCAGCGAGGTCAAACACAAGTACAAGATACCCTTCGCCGACTACGGCATCGTCACTTTCCACTCCATAACTTCGGAGACGGACACGATCGGAGACCAGGCCATACACCTGTTCGACTGCCTCTCGAACAGCGGGAAGAACTTCGTCGTCATTTCGCCCAACAATGACCCCGGAACGGAGAAGATACACGCTGTCATCTCCGCTCTCGACCCCAAGCGCTTTCACGTCATCGCGAGCTTGTCGTTCTACGACTTTTCGACTCTTATGAAGGGTTGCAAGGCAATCATCGGCAACAGCAGCGCAGGCGTTCGAGAGACTCCATTCCTAGGGATCCCAAGTCTCAACGTTGGCTCTCGACAGCGGAATAGGGCGGGGAGCGCAGCTTCCATCACCCACTCCTCCGCCTTCGACACACCGCGAATTCAGGACTTCCTGGACTCGAGGTGGGGACAAAGGTTTTACCCACACCATGGTTTTGGCCGAGGGACCGCCGCGCAGGAGTTCGTGCGCGCTTTGAAGGCTGACGCGTTCTGGAAGCAAGATCTTCAGAAGGTCTTTCACGACTCTCGTTGAATAGAAAGTCGTCGCTGGTACGCGCATGCCTATATTACTGTGTCTGTTCTCGTTCTCACAACGTTACATCTAGCCCCCTTGTCGCAACTTCAAAGCACTCGACGCCGCCAGAACACTCTCGTCGTCACTTTTGAGACCCCATTCATCGCTGAAACAGTGTTTTACCTACCGCCCTCATGTAACCGCTTGTACAATACCAATTGGTGTTATCCATAGACAAAATAGCTGTGAGCTCGTACATCTTACGCTCTAGGGTCTCGACCGACGTAAGGACCTGACCTTGTCCCTCTGGAGGGATCGAAGAGAGATGGAAACGGCGTAGTCGAGGGCAAACAATGGGCCATAGATGGGCTGAGTCGTGGATACAACCCCCGAATGACAAGAGGTGGGCGACACCAACCAGACGTGACACAAAACGCAGGCACAGGTGCAGCGCGGAGGATGTGGGATGGAACCCAGCAGAAAGGCCGACAACCAGACAATCGTGGTCAACGGTAAAGCTTTAAAGAGCCGGACAGCACGGTCTCGTCCATAGCCAAGGGAAGGGGGGTGGAAAGAGAGCAGTGTCAGTATGGCGGATGCATCCGCAAGGTTGGGGCAACCTCTACGGATGCATCCGCAATCTAGCCCGCCCAGTCTATCAACCGAGGAACCACCGAATGCCTATATTTAGGGCTCATGCCTCCACGGTCCATCGCGTTGAGGTACCCGAAGTAGACCGCCAAAGCGCGGGCCTCACACCGGTGGTTCGAGGCTGCCTGTAGTGACGTGTACTCATACAATAAACGTCCCCTTGTCCATAGGTACGTACCGAGGGATGCGCGTATGACAGGTGTTTGAACTGCGCAAATTTGGGAAGAAGAGAGGTCCCGTTCCGCATTGGAGAGGAAACCAGTGTTGCATGTGAGTTCGAGTTGATGAGTGAACATGCCGAATCTGTGGGAGAAGAAATGAGTGACAGCATACAAGAGTCGATGCGCCGGGCCTCCGAAAAAGCCTTTGATGCCCCAGACTCAGACCCTCGACTCGGAAAGGGAAAGAGAACTGGCGCGTGAGGGTTAGCGGCCAGGTTTTCACGTTGCACGAGGTGGACGCACAAAGCCTTTGAGGGTAGATGAATCGCGTCCAAAGTGGTGGTGCGCTAGTTTTCGATTTAATCGCTTGCTGTAATTCGTTGTCGCGGCGGCGTACTAGTCCGCTGACCATGATCGCTCCGTTTCGGCGAACGACGGGCGGCTACCGGGGAATATCTGTCCAATGGGCGACCGGGTTGTCGTCCGAATTTGGTAAGTTAAGCGCCTCGCCACGCTTCCACTCTTGCGGCACGACTCTGTGTTGCTCCCTATCATCATCCTGGACTGCCGACTGGGCATAGACCCTTTCGTGAGTCCGGAAGACTACAGCCATTGCTGATTCGCGAGCCGTAGCTCAGCGCGATCGCATGGCATCCCCTTTCGTGCACCATCCCTTCGCTTCTCGTTCTCTCCTCTAAATCGCTCTTTCGTCTCTCATCGATTGGTTCTCTATCCTGGCGCGTTCTTCTTCCCTCGGTATTCTCTTTCATCCCCCATTCCCTTCTGGTTCAAGGTCCATCCAAGACGCGACGGTGAGCCACTCAGATGCCGGCAGCGCAGTGGGCAGTGGGACTTATGAGCAAGGGGAGAGGCGGAAAGACGGACTAGAGCTCTACGCAAGAGCGTCTGGATGTTTCCGGTAGATGGCGAGGTAGCTGCGGAGGGTACGTGTTCACTCTCTTATGTCCTAAGCTGGGTCTGTCGGCTTCGGGGATGCAGCGTCTCCTTATTTCTCCTATCGGCCTCGTAATTCTCGTGCGGCATCTCTTACTTTTTGCTGCTCAAGCTCACTCTTTGCCTTCTCTATTTCTCGACTACTGGTGTACCGGACGTATGTCGCCGTCCCCGGGCCATTCGTGTCTTCAAAGCGGTGCGAGACACTGCCTTCATCCTCAAGGTCTTCGTCATGTACTTCTTTCTTGGCCAACAACGTAGCGGAACATCCGCACTCCAGGCGGGCTCTATTATTTCTCGTTTGCTATATCCTTATCCCACTCACACTCACGCGCTCAATGTTAGATGGCGCGCTCAGCCCATACCCGAACAGATTCAGCAAGCTGTTCACGTACCCATCTCCGACCTCCAGACTCTCCTCCATGGATCTGATCGCCGCCTTCACGGCAGGCGGCGACCTGTACAACGGCAACTCGTGGAGATGCGCTCGTTGCTTTGGCTGTTAGGTCAGTCTGCAGGTCGCGGGAGCTCCATTGGGCTGATAGAGGCAGACGTACGTCGTCCCTCTTACCCCGCTCTACCCTTTGCGCCTCGTCTTTCTCGCAAGGCTCATGACCTCCCCCACACCTCGGCCTTGAATAGACTTATTTAGTTTTATACTTTTGTAGCATGTGTTCCAGTGTAGGAAGGCGCTGTACACGCTCTCTAATAGATCACGTATCGAGCGTCCACCTTAGCGTGACTCTTCCCCGTCCATAAACCAACCCCGCGGTAACAATTCCCTGCTGTGCCCAGTTCGTCTGGTACACCTAGCCAGTCACCGCATGCTCGTCCAGGTCAAATCCCTCCTGGTGCTCCCCCAATCACCATTTGCGGCGTTGCGGCGCCTCTCAAATCCTCGGCGCGTCAAGGTACCCAGTCTGTGTTGCCACCTACGAGTCCCGGCTACGCCTAACTGGCTGGTAGCTACCTACCCGCGCCCAACCGACCGCCAGCAGGTTGAGCTAGAACGTAGAACAGTACTTGGTGCGTCATTGACTTTGCTGGTGGCCTGGAGCTGCCGGACCAAGTCTCGCCTTTGTGTGCCTGAAGACGGCGGAGAAGAAACTACCGAATACGGGCAAAGATCACATCCGACGTGACAAATCGGGCGAGGATGCATCTGCATCTGATGGATGCATCCGTAGAGGTTGCCCCAACCTTGCGGATGCATCCGCCATACTGACAACCTACGGAAAGAACGGCTGAAGTATGACAATGTCTGGCGTACCAAAATCCAACATACGGCAGCATCGGCCCCGAGCGTCCGCCCAGCCCCCAACCGCGAGGTGTCAGAGCATCATCCACTAGTCTTGCGACACATGAAGCGAACTTGGAGTACGCGTTCAGGGCCATGGCCGCGCAGTACTGAGCGGAGCATCGGGCGAGTCCCGGATGGTGCATGCGCCTGAAGCAGATGGAGATGCTTAGATTAGCATCCGAGGGAGGAAAATCGTACATAGACGCACCAACCGTAACTTTATCCGCCGCCGCAATGGCGATCGTGTGACATCGATCCGTTGCACTTTTCCGGAACCAACTCCAAAACGTCTCGGTGTCCGCAGAGCATATGTACCGGTGCCACGGCGAGTGGGCATGCGCTCAGGCGTTCTCCATGGTGTGAGACACCCCGCACAGTAGACGTACAGCGTTCATGTTGTCTTTCGTACACGATCCGTTGAGTCAGGCCGAGCTCAACTCCGAGCTGGAAGTCTTTTCACGCAGTCGGAAATGGGCAGGACGGGTCCGGGCGCTGTAGATTTTATCCGCAATTGGGCTATCACATTCGGTGTATTGGATAAACGAAGGGAGAAAGGCCAAGGCCGCTTATACGTGACGCTTGATCGGCGGGATTGGTTGTGATCTGGCCATTCGAAGGTGGGAGTGTGAAGAAAAGAGCCAACCTGAGTCTCGCCGAAACAAATAGCAAATCGAGCGTGTATCTCAAACTATTGGGGTAGATGTGGTTAGTATTCACGCTGCGGTACATATGTAAATAATTGTTAGACACATGCCTGAGGTAAGAGTACTCGGCAACCTCCTGTGAGTATAGATGGCGGCCAACTTGAATACCGTGACTCGGCGTCTTCATGGCGGAGGCGCGTGTGTGCGGCTGCAGTTAGGATGCTCTATGTCCGATAAGATCGAGCCCCGAGTCTGCGGCTTGTTCTGCCTGTCGATCTCATGCTCGGACTGTTCTATCTCGACTTGACCTCGCTCTGTGGCTGTTTACATTATCACGGTTGCACTGGCTGGAGCTCGATCGCGAACAAGGGCCAGGTTCGACGCAAACCTTTCCCTCAAACAGAAGCCTAGGGTGCAACGTTGACTCCAACGATCAACGACCGCGTCGCTGGCCACGGACGCTCCCAGGAGTTAAGTAGGACGACATCATCATTAAGCCGACTGCGCTCAGCATCGCGACTCCAACTGGGCTTCCATGGGCCCGGGCGGCGATCTAGGCGAGTGAATATTTTATTTTTTCCAGTACTTACTCGAATCTGCCCTCTCATCTCCTCGGACGTGCTAAATATCCTCTGCTTCACCTCTATACTTCGGCGAAGCGCGCACTCCATGGTCTCAACCAATGTATGCGGGCTTACATCCGCTGGTACTCTACCAGCGTAAGTCTTCCGTGACCCGTCAATCCGGCGAGAGATTTTTGGGCCAGATGGACGCTCGTGCGTGAAAGTCTACTTAGGCACCAGCTAAGTACTTCAGTGCCCTAGACCGCGATTGCATAGGATTGTGCATAGGATTGCATTCAAAGCGCTAATACCCGTTGCTTTTTTAGCCTCCGTTGCCAGCCAGGAAAAACATGCTGCGCGGTTGCTAACTATATAAGTAACCCGCGACACATCAGTTCCATTTGCGACTGCACAGTCTGCACAGCTTTGCGCTCCCATCATCGTGTGGTCGGAGTGTGGTCGGTGGGGCGCTATATTCAATGTATATGCCGCTGATGCCGAGGCGGCGCATTGGAGGGCTGGTTTGACTGGCAAAAACTTCATCACGACGACGCCAAGTGGCTCTTTATCATTTCCGCCTACCTCTCTGTTCCTCGCGGACGAAGTGAGGAGGTAAACATGTGAGAAGGTATCAACCTCCCAGAACATCGTGAGCGGGCATAGGTGGGCATTGGCGGCATCAGCGGCAGGGTCATTCTGATGCACGCGGTCCCATTCGGGGTGCCTGTGGGAGCGGGGGTGGGACTTTGGTGGGACTCTACATATTATCAAACACCCAGAGCTGCGAACATGGTATCTCTCTTCCTTCCCCCCACATGCTCGTAACATCCCCCTCGGACTCGGCTCTGTAACAACACCATCCATTCCTTTTATTTTCTGTCTCTACGAGTCTTCTAGAAACTTCGAATTGCTTTGCCAAGACTGAGCAGGGAAAGGATGGACTCGTCCAGTGGTCTATCTCCAGAGCCGACTGGGCTGAAGACGCGTTTGATCCCGCCCCAGCCCGCCTACCCGCAAAATGCACGATTTGCCCGCTCAAATTCTTCTCTGGTATAGTTTTTTTTGGAAATACGTAGCCGCAATGCCTCTCCTCATGCGACAACCGTAGGGTTTCACAGATATGGCACATCCTTCAATTTCGCAGAAGGTGCGTTACCGCGCCTCCCGGTGGATAAGTGTGGTTCATTGATCCTTCTGCAGTATGCGCTCCCCATGGACCTCAGTGTGTTCGATGGCCCCGAGGACGACGACAGTCTCCACAACCCGGAAACTACGAAGGAGAAGGGGAAGAGAAGCGGTCACGTGTTCTCCAAGCGAGGCTTCACGAACCTCGGCTGCCTCATCCTCTTGATTGTATGCATCTTTGCGCTCTTGTGCGTTTCATCGTTCCTCCGTTCACATTCCCTGAGTCCTCGAGCTGATTTACGCCACCTCCCAGTGCTGGGTACCCGATTGCATCATACCTCACGAAGTCCAAGCAGTCCTACACAGGCGGCTTCAACCTCGGTGGGATCAACGCCTCCGGCCAACTCCCCGGCATCCCGGGCCTGCGCGGGCCCATCGACCGCGACACCCCGCAGGAGGCGCATACCAAGGTCGACTATGTGACCGGCCAGACGTGGCAGCTCGTGTTCAGCGACGAGTTCAACACAGCGGACCGCACGTTCTACCCGGGCGACGACCCGTACTGGGAGGCGGTCGACCTGCACTACTGGCCGACGAACAACGAGGAGTGGTACGACCCGAGCGCGCTCACGACACGGAACGGCTCACTCGAGATCGTGCTCTCGGCGCGCCCGAAGAACGGCCTCAACTACACGGGCGGCATGATGTCGACATGGAACAAGTTCTGCTTCACAGGCGGCCTTGTCGAGGCGCGCGTGATGCTGCCTGGGTACAACAACGTGCGCGGGCTGTGGCCGGCGATCTGGGCGATGGGAAACCTGGGTAGGGCGGGATACGGCGCGACCACTGACGGCACGGTGCGTAGTCCGCTCTGATATTGGTCTGCATTGGTTTAAGGGAGGTACCGCCCCGCACTAGTGGCCCTACACGTACGACGCGTGTGACATTGGCACGGTTCCGGGCCAGGTGGTCGACGGCCAGCCCGTTCAGGCAACAACAGGCAACGACCTTCAGAATGGCGGAGTGCTCTCGAAGCTCTCGGGGCAGCGGCTCTCGCGGTGTACTTGCCCTGGGGAGTCGCACCCGGGCCCCATGCATGACAACGGAGAGTATGTTGGTCGCTCGGCGCCGGAGATTGATATGTTTGAGGCCCAGGTATGCCGTTATCAACTGGAGACGGATGGATGGCCAACGCTCACTGGCTACTGTTCTAGGTCGGCGGCTCGCCTCTTGGAGGCAAAACCGGAGCAGTTTCTCAGTCTGGCCAGTGGGCGGTATGTGGATAGATGTCTTTTCTTCTGCTCACACAACTGACGGGACGGCATGCATACAGCCATTCAACTGGAAGTATAACCCAACAGGGGGGCTCTACGACATTGCCAACACCACGATAAGCATGAACAACACTTACATGGGAGGAATCTACCAGCAGGCATCATCCGTCGTTACTGCGGTCGGTACGTCGTAATGGCTAGGGTACGCACGACTTACATCTCATACTGTGCTGCGTTCTGTGTACAGATCAGACCGCATACGAGTTTGACGGCGCTCAGTATTCGATATACGCCTTCCAGTATAAGCCCGGGTTCGGTGACGCGGTGAGTCAAGCCCACGTTGCCCCCAAGGCTCGAACGTCTTCTAAAATGCAAGCATCATAGTACATCACCTGGGTAGCGGACGGGAAGATTTCGTGGACCCTTCATCAGTCTGTTATGGGGCCTGATGACGTTGTCGGGATCAGTGAGCGTCCTGTTCCCCAGGAGCCAATGGTAAGTCTTAGTCGTCGACGTTCCTTTCTACTCCTCGCATTAACAGCTCTGCTCTGCAGTACCTCATCACGAACTTGGGCATGTCCACGAACTTCGGGACCATCGACTTCGACCATCTCTCGTTCCCGTCTACATTGCGCGTCGACTATATCCGGGTCTACCAGGATCCCAACGCGATCAACATCGGCTGTGACCCGCCCAACTTCCCCACCTCGGCGTATATCAATCAGTACGTTCGCTTTATCTCACATCAGGTCCAGTGATTCGGAATACGGACACTGATGTACATTCGCATATGCAGGTACATCGAGGCATACAGCAATCCCAATCTCACAACTTGGGTTAAGGACTACAATCAGACAATTCCGAAGAACAAGTACCTTGGGCAGTGCTGACCCTGTATTGCTCTGTCCTCCTTCTATCCTGGATTCTCATTTGCTTTGCGGATATGTTTTGTAGGTGCCGAGGTTCTGTGTTTATTTAGTTATATGCTATTATGTTGTGATCGCTCGCTGGATTGTGGATATGTTTTTTCTGGAAGGTAGGTGCCCCAATGCGTCCCGGCCGTACGATGGATCGATCTATCCACGTGATATAGTTGATATTAATTACCCACTTCTCTATAGCCAAAGGGTCGCTAACACGACGCCGAGACTGAGTCCGGATGAAAACCTTGTCGACCTCCTCGCTGCCTGGCCAACTGGTGCACTGACTCCCGCTCCCAACGCTTTCCAGGCACACTAACGGACGGGTTCGACCGCCCCGCCACCTCCAACCCAAATTTCGCCGCCTCCCAGTACCCTATATCAACCACGAGCGTTGACTTCGGATTGATCGGGCATTCCGCGAATGCAAGCGTGATGTAGTGGTTCATCCACCCCGTCGACACCTCGAACGTCTTTGTCCAGTCCGGCCACTCGGAGATGTGGTCCCCGTCGCACTCCTCGGGCTGATGCGCCAACCTCTCCACTGGCGGGGCGCCGACGTGCAGCTCCGCCCGAGCCCAGCTGCGGCCCCGCCACGGATGGCTCTCTTCCTTCCAGTAGTTCGGCTGCGCGAGCCAGTCTCGCTGTTCCGGCAAGAGCTGGCCGTGCGCCGTGGCCATGCCGTACCCGGCGTCCCAGTTAAATAGCCCCGCGGGTTCCTCCTCGTCCGAGTCGACGTCCACCTCCTCGTCTGCAGCCGGATGTGTGCAGCGCCCAAGGTGGACGGTGATGAAGTAGCGCGCGGACGTGCGCTGGAACGTGAACGTGATGGGGGGCGAGCCCGTCCATGCCCCTTGGTTGGGCGGCGTCACGGAGTGCAGTTCCCAGCCTTTCGCGAGGAACGCGTCGAGCGAGCGGCGCGAGATGCGGTAGGGCGTGTAGTTGCTGCTGTTGATGAGGATGCGCGGGTTGAGCGACGCCGCGGCCTCCGGCGGTGGGCGGTGGGCGATGTAGATGTCCCTCCATTCGGGTACGGCGTTCCTAGCGGAGCGGGTCAGGTCCATTAGGACCGTACGTTTGCCGAAGGGTCCGCCGGTATGATAGAGAGGGCGAGTTGGATCGGATGCGCTTGGACAAGGAGTGAGCAGCAGTGCCATTGGAGTCCGGTTCCTAGCGGAGACGTGGCAGCATATAATTGCGATAGTTAGTCCCCGGAACTCAAGGATAGGGACGCGAGCGTGTACGCCGTACGATGTGATAGAGAAGGTGGGCAGTCCGTCAAGGTGGAATGAATGATAGGTTATGGTGGAGAGACCATTTGCTTCATGGGTGGGAGATGGAGGCTGGACATGGTCTTAACGGCGAGGTTAAGAGTTCGAGAAAGTGGGTACTCACTGAAGATCTGGGCGGTGAGAAGACAACCGATATGCTGTCTTTGAAATAGGACGGAGCACTTGCGAAGAGATACGAGGCTGAGTTCTTGTGATCATGGCCCGGGTCTCCACGCCTCCGCCCTTTGCCCGAAGAGCACAACGTGGGGAGTTTTGCACGAGGACCCCAAGCGAACAGAGAGGTGTCGATTGACTGCTTCATGATCTCCTCTTGTAGCCTATAGAAAGCGCGCCTACCCTCGCCATATAGCGTAGGCATGTTGATCGAGAAGATACCCATGAGACAGTACGCCTCATCCTCTAGGCGCGTCGTCTGTCGCCCGGCGGCCCACGACATTCGCTGGGCGACGCTCGTGCTACCCAGATCGACCTCCTTCCGCAAGACCGCGGCGGGGATGTTGGTGATTTGCTCCAGCGTGTCCGCAAGGTTGGCCTTTGTCCCGAGGACTTGCCACTCTCTGGAAAGGAAGATGAGGAACGTCGGCGCGATGAGCTCCTGCAGCGTCCACCCGCGCGTGTGCCACCTGCTTTCCATGAAGCCCGACCCATGCGATACCTGGGAGTACATTCCACCAACATCTTGGGAAACGTCTCCGAGATACGCATAGCAAACCTCAGCGAGGGAGTAGTAGCGGTACATCGAGTTGATCGCCTCCGAAAGCTCCGAGCTGCTCTCTTTGTTGATGCAGCACGTGTCGTTCCAGATCCACCTATACCCATGGCTCTCCGCTACGATGCAAGATCGACGGATCTTGTCCGACGCGAGGTCGCGCGGGGTCTTCGTCGATCCCAGCCCGATCTTGAAGAACCGTGTGGCGCGCTTGAGGCCATGCGAAGCGCACTGATTGCGCAGGGCCTGGATGTCCTGGAAGGACATCTCTTCCTTGTCCCAGACGTGCGAGAGGATTGCATATCCGCCGGGTACGCTCTCGGGGTCGCTGAAGTAGTGAAGCTCGGCGCGGTCAGTGCTGAGCAGCCACATGGAGAAGAATAACCGTCAGATTAATCGCGAGTTAGACGCTGCATTCGGGGTTTCGGGATTGGGATCGAATCGTGAGGAAAGCGAGAGTTGGGATGGGGAGGCTTTGGGCGAGGATGTTGGATCCATTTTACAACCTGGCTTCAGTCACCTTAAGCCTCCATGGCGGTGTATATGGCCCCGCTTCCGAGTCTTCACGGAATACCCTGTCATAACTAGCTGGATTCCTATCCGATGCCGTGTCGACACGTCCAACACGAGGATGCTTTGTCAGCTAAAATGCCACCACGTTGAACACAAGCCTGTGCACTTACTATACGCTTCGGATGAAAAGCGGTCCTGTAAGTGACACGCCAAGCCCTGAATATTAACAGCAGGCGCGTCCAATTTATAAAGGGGCCAGATACCCCCGGACCGACGAAATGAACTTGAAGAACTTTTGATTAGGAGGACCGCCTCGAACTTCCAACCGAGGGCTGAGTGGTGGGCTGCTGTCGGCGACAGATGGCCTTGTCGGATAGGGAGCCTGCCAGTGCCGGACGAAACGCTCCCACGTCCCTTTGCTCGCGAAGACCTGACAGAACTTCGATTCAAGCATGAACAATACAGCAACGGGTCCCACACACCGGAAACCAATACAACAGTAACACCAGCAAGAGAAGGTAAATCGTTCGAACCAGTGGTATCGAGTATCCTATTCCGAACTGCGGCGCAGTTCGCACGGGAGAGAAACACATCAGAAGCAAGAGCACAGGAAACCAGCCACGCGCGAGCCGCAGGTATAGTCCGCAAGTATCGAGCGTCGGGGATACTGAAAAGAATGATGAGGACCGAGCATCCGTGCGTGGGAGGCCTCGCCCATTCCAAACCGCATCGTTGAAGAACGACAATCACAACAGAAGCGCCACGGCAGCCATCGGGACAACTGCGGCGAACCCGATCCCCGCCGCGCGCTCTGCTCCGCTTGCCTTCGTACCCGCGCTCGGGGTCGCGTTTCCGCCCGTCCCCACCCCAGTCGCTCCCGCGCCCGACCCCGTACGAGTGCGCGTCGCGGAGGGGCCAGAGCTCGCCGTCATGGTGCCATTCAGGCGCATCGCGTTGCGCTGCAAGAACATGGAGTAAGCCTCGGTCACAGAAAGGGGGCCATGGGGATCTATGCGCGAAAGCCGACACCTGCCCCGCGACGAGACGGAAAAACGGGACGGAGGAACTCACCCGAAACCCGTCCAGCGTCTGGTAGCTGCTGCCGTTGACGTTGATGCCGCCGACGCCGCCGTCGGCGCACGTGTTCCAGTCGAAGAACCAGATCGTGTCGCTCGTCGTGACGTTGACGGAGAGGTTCGTGACCGCGCTGAAGTTGCCTGCGTTGCGGAAGCTCGAGTCGAAGCCGTTGAGGGTGGGGTCGAAGTCGTGTAGGCGTATGCAGGGCGCGGCGAACGTCGACTGCGTCGCAGTGTGGTTCCCCTGCGTGACTGTCGGGGAAAGCAGAGGGGTCAGTAAATGCAATTTACACTGAATGCAGATGCATTGCACAGAAAACTAATATTGTGACAGAAGGGGCGGAGAACAAGGAATGCAATATATGCAGGGATCGACTTGCGGCGATGAGAGGCAGCGATAAGTGTTCGACAGCGAACTACAGTCGCGATTATGATAAAACGATTGAAGAGTCAAAGGGTCAACCGATCTCATGAACGTCATGACAGTCGCTCAGTACATGTCGTGGACACGATGTCGAGTGTAAAGGTAGGGATCATAACGAGGACTCACAATTGAAGACCACTACATCGCCTATGTCGGCGGTGACCGCGTCGGGATCGAATACAGTGGTCGCACCGTCAGGTGCCTGTGTGCTACCGCCGACGGTGACGATAATGTTTTTTGCTGAGGCAGCGAGAGCTGAGAGCTGACGAAGGGACGAGTTGTAAATCCTGCTTTGAGAATCAAGAGCGCAAAAGCAAGTACTCACGGCAAGGGCTGCAGCGAAGACGATATGCATAGCGAGCTACCTGCGAACGAGCGGGCGGAAGAGAGGAAGGTACGCGACAGTGGAGCAGGGGTAAGCGAGGGGGGGAACGGGGTTTAAGGAGGGCGCAAGGAGGGGGGGGGGGGGAGATACACGCGAGGCGATACTCACTTTAAGCTGAATATAAGCCCCACCTGCGTGTGGTCGGCAGCCGCAAGGATACCCTCGAGCAATGGTGAGTTGCTTCCCCTCTTCTCCGTCCTTCTCTCTGATAGCAATATCTCCCACGTGGGTCGTTATTGGGTGGATAAAGTGAGGAAGATGCAAGGGCGTGACGTCTTCTATAGCGTCATCCTTTACACCCTACGCTTGAGATACTCTGTTCGATATACAGTCAAGGCTCAGATACGAGTCCTGTGATACCACACGCACCTGCTTGATTCTGATAGCTTCTTATTTCTCGATACTCCCCTTCGTCATCGATTGCGACGAAAAAACGTATGCAGGCTTCTTGAGAGGCGCGATCACCAGCGTCGTTCATAGCGTTCCTCTTTGCAGACAGACGTCCTTAGGGCATGGTACCTCGATAGAAGAACCTTAGCTCGCGAACGGAGACAGCGTGCAGGCTATTTCCGCGCCATACAGCCCCTCGGGCCCTATGATCGCAAAACGCTCCGTTGCGCGCGCTCCCATAAATTAAGACCTGGACGTGGAGGTGCCCCATGCTCGCGGCGAGCTACCTCATGGTTCACAATTGCTGCCTTCTATATTCCCTTTTGCACGCGTCAGTGAGAGGGCTTGCATATATATGGTCTCTACACCAATCCATCGAAGTAAGGATGCTCACCGTCACATTTCTGCCCATATTTCGCAATCCCCTGTTGTTCTCCTTTCCAACCCCTCTCTACTGACAGAATATTGAGGAAAACGAAGATGATATTGAAAGTGTACCCCTCTGCTCTTTGAGTCCTCCGCAGAGTCACTGATGACGGTGTGGATGGAGACAGGAAATCAGAGATGGGAAGAGGCATCGAAAAGAGTCAGTCGGAGCTGTTCGTGCGCTTTGGAGACAAACAGACGACAACATCGCCACGTGGCATTTTCCAGAAATGAGCCCTTAAACGCTTGGCAGCTCGGCTTGCACAAGTCCACAGGACACCCCTCCCGTGCATGTGCGTGTGCGATACAGCAGTTATAACGGTAACTATGTGCACTAATACACGAATCTCATGCTAACAAACCACTTCTCAAAAAGTACAGAACGTCCTCAAAACGATGGGGGGGGTGCAATCAAACGCCGGGGGACAGCGACCACCCGGGCCGGGCCAGCTTCAATCCAATGGCCAGGTATCCCAACGACTAGCACGAAGGTGCGAGCTATCGTGGACGACGGACCATCTAGTTGCTACATCCACGTACGGATAGACCAACCTGAACTCTTCCCGTGCGATGAAAGGCACGGAGGAACAGCCGGGATGGGTGTGCGTAATCAAGATGCGCCCAGGTTTATGCGAACGAGTCAGCGAAGATCCACACAAACCGAGTCCCACCCCGGAAGGCCCAAGTCGCCACAGTTGCGACTGGAGGAACTGCCTGTACCCGACACTCTCCCGCAGCCGCGGAGCGAGCCGGCCGTCCCCCCACCGCTCCCAGGGAAACGCACGCGTCATGTCGAGCTCCTCATGGGAGGGGATGGTGACCTGCGCCTTGCGGAGCATGGTCTCGTAAACGGCACCCTTGAGCTCGAGATGCACAACGAGGGCCGACTTGCGCGCGCGCTCAGGACGAGCGAAAGACAGCCGGACCGTCCGCTCTTTAGTCCCAAACTCCCTCGTCCACAGCGGCCAGGAAAGAACATGGTCCTGAGCACAGTCATGGGCGTCGTGCGTGTGTGTGTTTCCGTCGTGCGGGCAGTGACGGCTGCAAGAGACCCGAGCCCAGTGCGTGGGCGAACCGTCCCAAGCCCGGTGCAGCGAGCATACTCCGATCTCCACGGTGATGTGTTCCCCGGAAGGGTGGATGAAGCGCACTCCGTGACGGTGCGAGCAACTCTTTTCAAGGGCCTGGAAGCTGAGCATCGCGAGGCGGGAGAGGAGCCAGTGCGGGAAATGGACAAAAGGATCCGTGCTGCAGTTGAAGGAGAGGCGGGATATCGACGCGCGAGTCGACGTCCAAGCCGGCGGGGGGCTCGTCGCGATGTAGATGGTGCGCCATTCTGGCCGGACGACAACGCCATCGAAGCGGATGTTGTACAGATCCCGCCCCAGAGTTACCAATCTAATGATACTGCCGATGCCGGAATGAGGTTTGGCCCGGCGTAGGGTACAACCGGCGTGATACCGTTGTCTGTACGCGTCTCCAGGGGATGGGTCCCTCATGAGGACGAGACCGATGTGTTCACGGCTAGGGAATTGGCAAAGCAGGATAGCGATGGTAATATCGCCTGCGTCAAACACAGGGAGTCGACATTCCACCCCATAACTGGTGAATGTGACTTGAGGGAGTTCGACACGATCGAAGGGTCCGTTCTGGGAGTCACTCGTGGTCTCCCGCTGATCATCTTGCGTTCTCTGTGAACAGGTACAATAATATGAGCCATCGGAAAATTTGATATACTCAAAATACGCACAGAGGCGGGCAACGATGGGTACGTTTGTTGTATATGCTCGCACTTCACAAGGGTAGGCGTGTAAACAGATGGAGATTCGAAGTTTTTCGGGGTCGACGCTAGAAGATACCCGAAAGGGTCCCGGACGCCAGACGGGCTAGCATCCGCGGACCCGAACCCACAGCACTCGCCGATTACGGGTCCCCATGCGAATAGAGTCATGTCAGAGGAGTGTCTTAGTATCTCGTGTTGAAGGCGGTGGAACGCATTATGCCCCTCGCCGTAGTTCGTCGGCATGCTGACGCCAAAGAGCCCCATGAGCGAGTACGCCTCGTCCTCCAGCCTGGTAGTGCTTCGTCCAACAGCCCAGAACATCCGTTGGGCGATGCTGAAGTCCGAGAACAAGCGCTGCCGGGTGAAGACGGTCCGTGGGATGCCCGTTATCTGCGAGAGGAGGCCGGAGAGCGTCGCCTTCGTCCCGATCTCCTGCCACTCGCTGGAGAAGAAAACGACTACGGCGGGCGCGATGAGCTCCTGGAGCGTCCACCCACGAGTGTGCCATCGGCTCTTGCGGAACGAGGAATCCTGAGCGTGCAGCTGTAGCATACCGCTACCGGTGACGTCCGCGAGGTATGCGTAGCAGATCTCCGCCTGGGAGTACCACTGGAACATGGAGTTGATAGACTCGGAAAGCTCCGTGCTGCTCGTCTTGTCTATGCAGCACGAATCGATCCACACCCATCGGAAGCCCTCCTTCTCCGCCAGGAGACAGCACCCACGGATCTTGGGATCGACGTGGTCTCGGGGATTCGTGCCTTCCCGCCGACACCGTTCTGCGATGACCCTAACCTCCTGGAGGGTCTGTTCGCCTGCGGGACTCCATGTATGCGAGAGGATCGCGTAACCACCCGTAATCGCCTCAGGGCCATGGAAGTAGTGCAGCTCCGCGCGATCGGTGCTCAGCACCCACATAGCCGGAAAGAGATCTATTCTCCTCGTCAGCTTTCAGATCATGTGGAGTAGCAATGCAATAAAATGGTCACCAGAGACGACGATCCACACTCTTCAGTCGAGAGAGAGGGATGGGACGGGGGAAGGTTGCACCTGGACAAAGAACTGAGGAGAGTGGAAGGGCGAGGACGGCACATCTGTCGGATACCCTCGCACAGAAGGTAATTTCCCCTATATACCGCAGCGCTTTAGCACAGCAACACCGGAAACTTACTTTGGTTCGTTCAAAGACGGATGTTTGACTTCTTCCATCGCCCCCCGCCCTCACGGCAACAAGGGGCGGTCCTGTTATCGCAGACGCGACGACAGCAAGCTGTGATGAGGAAGGTGTCAAACACCATTCCCCGGTGACGATGAGACAGATTGGCACGGGTTGGCGTACCGCCGTACACGCCTTCGAACAAACCTTTTCCCGATGCATCACCTTCTCTGGATATATACTCACTATTCCATCCGAAACCTCGCTCCAAGCCCCAAACCCTATTGATATGTTGCAAACGATGATTCTTGTGTCTATCATATGAAAAACTGGTCCATCGCCGATAGAAATTACGCTGCCAAGTTGCTATGTCAGCATGCCTCTGACAGCGCTGCGAGACGGATAAACATAGAAGAGAATTGCGAACCGGTAACCATAACGCCACGGGCCCGAGCCCGAGGCTTCTATGACGGCTTCTGCGTTAACTCCGCGACGGCAGGGAGCGGCGCGCCGGATTCGACGGCGTCCTTGTCAAGTCTAAAACCCTGCCGCGGTGGAAACGCAACCTTCTTCCGGGCCTTCATAGGGTTGTACACTCGCCCCTCCAATTCGACATGCACAACCAGGGTGTGCCCGGGTGTCAGCTTGCACCGCGAGAACGACAAGCGGACGGTCCGGTCAGCGTCCCCGAACTCCTTCGTCCAGTCCGGCCACGCGTCAACGTGGTGCTCCTGGCAGTCGTGCGAGAAGTCGGTCCTCTTTCCCCAGTTCGCGAGGTACTGCGGCATCGCCTTCGCCCAGTGTGCCGGGCCGCCGCCGCAGCTAGGCGACTGCCCGCACGTCCCGAGGATGACGCGGATGCCCTCCTTCGCGTTGACGTCCTCGAATGTCGCCGACATGTGGAGCGGCTTCGCGTCGACGGGCTTGCTCGTGACGTGCAGCGGCAGGAGCTCCATGCCCATCAGCGTCAGCCGACCGATGAGCCAGTGCGGGATGCGGAAGGGCGGGGCGGGGGTGATGCAGTGCAGCGGGAAGCAGAGGTTTGGGGCGACGTCCTTCTTGACTGGGGGCGGACTGTCCGCAATGTAGATGTCGCGCCACTCAGCTGTGACCGTCTTTCCATTGAGGCGCAAGTTGTAGAAGTCGTTGCCGAGGGAGATGAGGCGCGCGAGGCTGGAGCCCCCAGAGGACGTGCGGACACCCTGCCCGGTGTGGTATTTCTTCCGGGAGGGGTCTTGGATGATGAAGTTGGATGGGTGGAGGAGGAGTCCGATGTGCTCGCGGCTGTTGTCGCACAGGAGGACGGCGATGGTCAGTCCGTCTGACTCGATGATTGGGAACCGACATTCGAGTCCGTAGTTGGTCAGCAAGAACCTAGGGAGCTCCCTTCGGCCGAACGGTCCAAGTTGTCTTTGGACGTTCGCGTCAGTGTCTGCTTGTGGCTCATTCTGGATATTTCCCATCAGTTCCTCTGCATTCCCGACCACTGGTTACGTATGGTACTTGCCTTCCATTGCCAGTCGAGATAAGGCTGCAACGGGTACGTCGCCGATGGTGTGAAGCGCAAGGTTCGCCCGAACGGCTTGACAAAGCTCCGGGGCGAGTCAGCGAGGAGGTAGACGTGGTTCTGCGACGATGTATTGAAGTACTGGTACATCTCTGCTGGCTCTACCGGGGTGACGCTCTCGGAGTTGATCCCGTGTCCCCACGCGAATAGACTCGTATCGACCGACTGCTTCATGATTTCGTGTTGGAGGCGTTGGAATGCCTGGCGCCCCTCGCCATACAGCGTAGGCATGTTAACGTTGAAGAGGCCCATCAGGCAGTACGCCTCGTCCTCGACGCGGGTGGTGTTCCGAGTTGATGCCCACGACATGCGCTGGGCGACGCTGATGACCGAGTAGTGGACCTCACGGGTGAACACCTGCCGCCACACGCCTGTGATCTGCTGGAGGAGTGGCGCAAGCTCCACCTTGTTCCCAATGATCTGCCAGTCCCGAGACATGAAGATGACGAGCATCGGCGCGATGAGCTCCTGCAGCGTCCACCCGCGAGAGTGCCACCGCGCCATCCGGAACGTGGACCCCGGTGCGTCCAAGTCGCAATCGCTCTCGACGTCCTCAAGAAAAGCAAAGCATACCTCCGCGAGTGAGTACCAGCGGAACATGGAGTTGATCGCCTCGGAGAGCTCCGAACTGCTCGTCTTGTCGATGCAGCACGTGTCCACCCATAGCCACTGGTATCCGTGGCGCTCCGCGAGGATACAGCATTCGCGGATCTTCGGGGACGCAAAGTCGCGGGGATTCTCGCGGGAGGCGGCACACCGCTCGTGGAGGGCTTGGATGTCCTGGAACGACTGCTCATTGCCATGGCTCCAGGTGTGAGACAAGATCGCGTAGCCACCGGGGATTGACTCGGGGGTGGCGAAGAAGTGGAGCTCAGCACGGTCGGTACTGAGCAACCACATAGAGGAGCGTTCTTCAAAGATAAAGATATTCGATAGTTAGATGGTAGACAGTCACTGAGGGAGGTTGCAACTTGCCGTAAGGTCCTGTGTGCCAGGCGAGGACGACTGCTGCGGGAGGGAGAGCTGCAAGGTTTGATTTCTTGATGGTTGCTTATACAGTACTTCTTATAAGCACTTCACCTACCGCTCACGGCCCAGCGCAGTGGACGATAATCCATTTCGGGAACAATAAGATCGATTAATTCCTCCACTGCGAGGTTGCGCCGCGCACAGGTACAGCTTGAAGCTTTAAGAGCTTCACGCTTATTCCATCGCCGCCGGAAGGGCGAGGAAGGGGAGGCTCACAGTTTCTTCATCGCGGCCCAGAATTCCGCCTGGTACATCCACCTCATCATCGCCGTCTGGTCCGCCGTGTACTCGCACTCAACCGTCCGCCGCCTCGCAAGCTCAGCCTCCGTACCTCTATCTCCAGCTCCAGCGACGTCGAACCCGACCATTTCCGCGAGCTTCAGCACCTCTTCTAGACTCAGCTCGACCGCAGCCTGGCTTCCACTAGTCCAGAGAAGAGGGCCTAGGTTGATCCAACGGCCGCCGGGGCGAAGAAGGGCGTGTATGTGTTCCAGAGTCTCGATCGCGTTAAGAGAGGTATCGATGAAGAACAGCGTCACGACGAAGTCGTACCCTGAAGTTCCCTCTGGGGCACGCAAGGATAGGAAGTCGGTCTCGGCCAGGGAGAACTTGTCCGAGAGGCGAGGGATGACGTCCGGGAAGGATACTTTGCGAAAGAGCGTATCTGTCGTGCGCTGATGTGAGAACCAGCTGGCGTAGGGCTGGAGGACGTGCTGATTCGGACGCTGCGTGTGTGAGGGCGAGAGAAGGAATCGAAGAGCAAGATTCATGAAGAACGAGACCTCGTTCGCGGTGGTTTGGTACCCTACAGAAACCAACGAAGAGTTCAGCGGACGCTTGCCAGCTAATCACGCAAAAACGGGGGACGAGGCGATCGTGGGCGACGTACGTCCGTTGCATCGGCGTGGTTATTCCTGCGCGTGGGCGAGGCATAAAAACGAGTGCATTCATTGCGAGAGCATACAGTCACCAGGCATACGACAGGATCAAACAACTCACCGAGCTCCGAAATCTCCCAAGCTAGCCGCCCCAGCCCAGCACCAGGCACAAGCACCCTCATCTCCCGACGCCTTTCTTCCGGACACGCCCGCAAGACATCTAACACAGGCCCAAAGATGACCTCACGCTCCCCGCGCCCCTCCTCGCTCCAGTCCCGCACAAAATGCTTCATCGCCTCGCGCACCCGCCCCAAGTCGCCCTTGATCCCAGGGGCGAGCATCCCTCCCTCCAGCTCCGCGTCCGCGAACTCCTCCTGGGCGAGGCGCGCAATGGCGTCCGCGACGACCTTGTTCGTCGCGATGGAGTCCTCGAGGCGCGCAAGCTTCCGCGTATACCCCAGCGCGTACCCTGTGCGGCGATGCGCCCAGCTCATGCGCCCGTACGACGTGCGCATCGCGGTGAGCTCCGCGCGGGCGAGCCGCGAGTACTGCGCGTAGGACGCCGCGGCGCGCTGCACGGAGAAGTGGCCGACGGGGGAGGTAAAAGGGCGCGTGCGGCCGAGAATGATGTCGAGAAGGTCGCGGGGACGCCCGAGGATCTGCATGCCCAGCACGAAGAGGACGAGCGGGAGAAGGGAGGCTAGGAGGTAGTCGGAGCTGAGGACGGCGGGCAGGGTGATGGGTGACATGGCATGCCTCTGGGAGCCCGGCGTGATTATATCGCTCTAGTGCTCTAGTGAAGCTCAAGAGAGGGACGGCAGGCTAGCAATGCAATCTGAGCATAGTCCAGAGATTCGAAGGAATGTGCGAGCAAGCTGGAGATGGGGGTTGGTGAATGAGCCACGTTGGGCGCCAGCGGGAGTGCCATCGGCGACAGCGCACTTGGTGCTGCTCCGTCTCCGTCTTATCCTTCCTCCGCCTCCCACTGGTTGCTCGTCGTCGCCGAATCTCTACTTGGACCTGCTATAACGGACTATTGGACGATCGTCTTTATAACTCCCGCGCACGACTTCAATCACGACCGCTTGTCTTGCCATGAACCTGTCCCTCTACACGGTTTCCGCATTCCTCATTATCGACACGGACGGACACCGAGTACTCGCGAAGTACTACCATCCAAAAGGACACCCCAATGGCGAGTCGAAGAAGCTTACCACGCTGAAGGAGCAGCGGGCATTCGAGAAGGGACTCTTCCAAAAGACCAAGAAGGCTGGAGGTGCGTCCTCTCGACATATGTTATTGCTCAGAGAATGCTAACCAGTCTCCCTCCCCAATCGTTCATCTAATCGCTCGCTGTAACCTGGCTGCAATACAATGTGGCTATATGCGCGTATGGAACACGAACGCAGGCGACATCATCCTGTATGACTCGCACCTGGCGGTCTACAAGCACTCGCTCGACCTCATCTTCTACATCATCGGCGACCCGTCCGAGAACGAGCTCATGCTGCACTCCGCGCTCGTCGCGTTCTCGGACGCCGTGCACATGCTCCTCCGGAACCAGGTCGAGAAGCGCGGCGTGCTCGAGAACCTGGACCTCGTCCTCCTCTGCTTGGACGAGACGATCGACGACGGGTGCGTGTCCTTCTCGCCTGGCTCCCTCCCCCACCACACCATGTCGGAGGGTGGTTTACGAACGGAGATATGCTGATGGCTGTATATGCATTCTTAGGATCATCGTGGAGACAGATTCGACGACTATCGCCTCCCGTGTCAGCCGGCCAAGGGCGGACACGACGGAGATCGTGATCAACGAGCAGACGATCATGAACGCATACCAGACAGTGAAGGAGAAGATGCAGCAGAGGATAGGGCAGCTATAGGATGTGCATCTTGTATGTGAATCTTCGTCCGCGCCCCGCCTCCCAACGGCCTTTCACGAAGCGAAATCTCACGTTGACGCCTCATGATCAGTAGATATTACACTGTCGTCACAGTCGCCGTTGGAACGCCGATGACTGTCTAGACCTCTTGCCAGGGAAGCTCACATGAGCGAGACTTGACGGCGAGAACTACAGCATGTACGTCCGATGGACGGTTCCCCACCTCCTAGGCGTTCGCCCTACGTCCTTGCTCGCCTCCGATGACAATGGACGAGTTCGACCTGGACATGAGCTGGGGAAGGAGAAGCCATACACCGACGCCCTTATGCTTCTCTCCTTGAGAATCGCCCCGGGCACAACACTCTCCGACGACGACCGGCTTCGCCACCAGTACTCAAAGCTGCATGAAAGTGAAAGAGGGACTCCGCTTGCGTTTGCAGCGCCTCGGCGTTGACGTACGTGGTACAAATATTTCCAGGCCCGTCCGTCTTCGCAGTGTATGTGCGTCATTTCCTCCTCCACGCCGCACGTCCTTTCGTCCGAACCGCGCAATGACGTGTAAATAGTCTGCAAGTAGTATGCACGAGCCTTCGCAGGTGCACGTCCCTTCGTTCGTTTGATGCTCCATGCTGCGTCTCGCGAACGTCGACGTGCACAGTGAGACAGAAATTTGCGAATCGGCGCTAGGGTTAAATGAGCACTTGCTTGTGTTCATTTGAACGAACGCAACGCTGGTGTGGATCATGTTCATCGGCTGACGGTTTGGGAGAAGTTTGTTCGGTCTATGCACGCGGTGGGAGCCCCTGCTCTTCGTCGCCTTGGGGCCGAGTCTCTGTTGTAGTTTGCCAAGAAAGAAAGCAAGGGGCGAGTAGTACTAGTGTTTTCACGACGTGGTGAAACACGAGTGAGAAAGATGGTTTATCATGAGGATTGTCCCTGGCGAGTTATCCGAACGAGTTGCGACCTCGATGTTGGTCGATGCACGTTCTTTGGTCGGCGGCGCGCCTATCTTGCAGAAAACGGACTCGCACCTTACCTAACGCTGTCATAGTTCCCAGTGGCAGATGCTTTGCTAGCGGCGCCGATTCTAGATCTTTTCCTCCGATTTTCCAGCTCATTCGTCTTTCGAACTCCTCACAAACGTGCTCGTCTTCTAAGGAACACCTCGCCACAAATTCAGGTCGAACCTTGGAGCACAAGGCTCCGTGGCCACCGTGCGCGACCGTCTCGCGTCCGGGGTTGGCTGCAGAAATGCATAGGGAGCTGAACGAGTACGTGCAATCCTGTGAGCGAATGGCCACCGAGCTAAGTTTGTCGTGTAACCCAAGCTGGCCACAAAGACACAAGTACGGCATCCCATGCGGTCTTCGTCGTGCATCTGGGCTATCGGTGATAATTCTTGCTTCCGTCTGCATCCGCATCAAATCCGCACATCAGTTGCTGCCAGTGTCAGCAGCAACGTTACCATACTCGCCGCCCCTGACGCTCGCCAGTCGCTCGCCCCGCATCCGGCAAACTGTCCGGCATTCAGATCTTCATACATACATATATACCCCCGTGTTTCTCCTGGGATGCTCACGCTGAACGGCCCTCGAGCTCGCCCTCGACACCTCTTCCCCCAGGCCCTCATCTGCTCTGCGCCGTCTCGCGACTACGACTCGGCCTAGGATGCAGCTCACCTCCTTGCTCGCGCTCTCTCTCGCCACGCTCGCGGTTCGCGCATGCCCCGGCGAAGAACACGGCGATGACCACGCGCACTCGCGCATCCACGAGCGGCGCGAGTACCCGAAAGCACCCCTCACGCCTCCGACCAGGCCCCTCGTCTGGAGCGACGTGAACATCATCCACACCACGGACAGCCATGGCTGGCTGCTCGGGCACCAGAAGACCTCGTTCCCAGAGCCCAACTACAGGTGAGTGCGCGATCGATCGCGTCTTAGCATTTGGGTCCTTGTATGCGCGGGTGTCTGAGGTAACGTGGGATGCGGCGTAGCGGGGACCTCGGAGATTTCGCGTCTTTCGTCACGCACATGAAGCAGCTTGCGCTTGTGAGTGGTGCATGTATGCTAGCGCGCGGGTGCGAGGGTCTGACTTTGTTTGTAGGAAAAGGATGTCGATCTCCTCTTGGTTGACTCCGGCGACTTGCACGATGGTGAGTGCCGACGATATGCAGAGAGGTGCGCGAGTCTTGACTTCTGCCGCCACTGTCAGGCACTGGTCTCTCCGATGGTTATCCCGCGGGGGGCGTCGATGCGCACCAGGTGAGGACGGAGAAGAGGACAAAAGGCACCCTGGAACGATGTTCACATCATATGCGCAGACAAACAAGTTCATGTTCGACCTCCCTTACGACATCATGGCGATCGGCAAGTAAGTCTCAAATCAATCCTTCCACTGGTAATATGCTCATGTGTATTCAAGCCACGAGCTGTATGTCTATGCTAACACATACGACATGTACAAGACCTTCGCCCCGAGGCTCAACGGCCGCTACCTCTCCTCAAACGTCAACATCACCGTCCTCGACGCATTCGGCAACAATGTCAGCGTCCCTGTCGGCGGTGTGTCCACTTTTGCCTCTTCTCTCTTCCGTGGCCCCGAGGAGAGACGTCTGACTGGACTTTCATGATGCAATAGAGCGCTTCGCCAAGTTCAAGACGCGCAAGTGAGTGCTTCAGGCACGTCGATCCATGACGTGCGGGACTGACGCGTTACCGGTACCACCAGGGGCCGCAAGGTCACCTCGCTCGGCGTCCTGTACGACTTCAAGGGCAACGACGTCAACACCACCGTGCAGAAGGTCGAAGACATGGTCAAAGAGCAGTGGGTCCGTCGCCTCCCCTCCTTCTCTTCTCGCGCGCGCACCTATTTGCGTTCGTGCTGCTGACATAATTTATTGCGCGTATCTTTGACAGTTCGCGGAGGCTATCCAGGAAGAGCCCGACTTCTTCCTGCTCGTGGGGTACGTCCGCCACGCCTTCTGAGATAGCGCACCCCAGAACTTAGAGGTTGGCTGACTTTGACTTGCTGTTGCATTAAGTCACATGCCGGTGGCGAGGACCGACCACTGTGAGTACTCATACCGCCGCTGTTCGGTCCTAATCCCTGCACCGTATATGCTCATTGCGCGGGGGCCGGATCATATGCAGGGCCGACGGTCTTTAACGCGGTGCGCGCTGTCCACCCCACGACGCCCATCCTGATTTTCGGAGGTACGTCGCTTACTGTGGATGGAGGTTCTCAGGAGATCAGGTACTGATTCATGATGTCGCGCCAGGCCACACCCACATTCGTGACTGCGGTATGGGAATTCCCACTAAGAAATGCCTTGCCTCCTCTCATCCTCTCATCTGGACATGTAGTGCAATACGATGGCCGCTCGATGGCTCTTGAGAGCGGTCGCTACATGGAGACTGTCGGTACGTGTCGTATCTGTTTTCTCTGCAAGTCGTCCTCGCCGTTCTCACATTGCAATTCAAATAGGCTGGATGAGTATGTCAGGTGTCTTTGCTTCATGACGACGTCTGACAGTGTACTGTACGGCGCAGGCGCGAAGCTCGACCGGAAGAACTCCAAGGGTAACATCACCTTCAACCGTCGTTACCTCGACCCCAACCGTGTCACGTATGAGGTGCGTCTCAGAAGGCGCTTTCGCTTAGCCTGTTCCGTCTGACTGTGGAGGCTTCCTGCCTTGTCAGTACCACACAGGGCGCGGCAACTTCACGTTCGACACCCTCAAGGGCAAGTTGTTCACCTATGGCCTCGAGCAGCTCGCGAAGAGGTTCGACCTGAACGCCAAATTCGGCGTCGCGCCCCAGGACTACACCATCACCCAGTAAGCCTCCCTCTTCCTGCCCTAGCGTCCTAAACCCTGATGATAAACTTTCCTCGTCTCCGCGCATTAGGGTGCCGTACCCGTCGAACAACTCGCTCCTCACGCTCTTCGGCGAGGCGATGTCCTACTCGCTCACCGCGAACAACACGCGCGGGTCCATCCCCAACATCATGATTACCAACTCGGGCTCGCAGCGCTTCGACATCTACTCGGGGTCGTTCACGAAGAACGACCAGCTCACAGCGTCCCCCTTCGCCGACACCTTCCTCTACATTCCCAACATCACGCTGTCGATCGCGAAGCGGGTCCTCCCGTCGCTCAACCACGCCGGGGCGAACGAGCGCCGCGGGGTCGAGTTTGATGCGGAGGCGTACGCGCGCGGCGAGGTCGACATGGTCTACCGCGCGTGGCTCGAGGACATGGACAAGCGGAGCAACGGGCCTGCGCGTCGCGCCGCGAAGAACGCGACACTCGGCTACGTCACGCACGATGTGCGTCCATCCCCTACAGCCTTTCCCCTATTCTTCATCGCTAACGAACGCGTTCTGCACGTAGTCCTGCCCTGGGGTCGGCGACGACACCCTCCACACGCCTCTGGTAAGTCCCGACCCGTGCCTACCGCGAAAGTACCAATAACGCTAACGTGCGCGGTCTTCGTGCCCGCAGCCCTACTTCCACGTGCCGGACTTCATCGGGACGGACGCGCCGGCAGGAGTCGCGGACGACGCGCCGATCGACCTCGTCTTCGTCGACTTCATCGAGGGCCAGCTGCTGCAGATCCTCAACAAGCTCCAAAGCGCTAAGACGTACACGACCGCGGACGTCCAGTCGTACTCGCCCGTGCTCTCAAACGCCGTGCTCGGCTTGTACGCCCAGAAGTACTGGAACTAATCAGAGGTTGGGTCGTGGCTAATCTTGATAATGCCGAAGGGTAATGGTTCAATGTTCAGGAGGGAGGGTAGGGGCAGCGGAGTGGTAATCGTGCAGTTACTGTAGTAGGTTGTGACCATACACTCTGGTCTCTTGTAACGGAGCGCTTAGGGAGGCTTATCGTGTGTACATGTGCACTGCCAAATTCCAGACAATGTATACTTCCTCTCCCGCATGCCTGTGTGCGTTCTGCGTTCCCTGTCTCGGCCCGTGGTGTGGAGTGGAAAGCGACAAAAATCAGAGTTCCTATCACCAACGATGGACACGTCCGGGATCGAACCGGACCCCTCTCGCAACATGATCACTCGAGAGCGATGCTAAGCGAGCGTGATAACCAACTACACCACGTGCCCTTGAATTAAAAAAAGTTCAAAGTCAAACCCAAGACATACCGTTCACTGTATATCCCAGCGATCGCGGCGAACATGATGCGAGGCATCGAACCTATCACTCCACCGTACTGCCGTTTCGACGCTCATACAGAGATTCAGTCATTGTCTGCCGTCGTCCAGTGCTGCACGCACCCTGGTGCGCCTGACACTAGACAGCCACTGCCGTGACCATGATTGTGAGACCGTCAATGAACTTGAAGTCTGCCGGGATAAGCACGGCTGAAATTACTACTTGGTACGTACGTGGGGTACATCGGTAACGGTGTTACTTATACACGACGCGGGCCTGACGCCCGATGTTCTATGAGAAGGTCGAACAACACTAATGATACACGGCCACGCCATGGCCACCGGGATACAGACTAAGCGAGGAGCAGGAGCGGGAGGGCGGAGCACAAACTTCAAGGTCGAGAGCAAGCGAGCGAGCGAGCAGAACGGCGGGAGCAAATATCCAAGAAAAGCGGGTGGGTAAGTGTAATAACGGAGGGGGGCGCAGGTAAGGTAGCGCAGAGTGGGGTGGAGGGTTGAAGGTAGGAAGGAACAGACGCGCGGGTTGCCAAGGAAAAGAAGAAAGCAGGGAGAGAAGCGCGCTCGGAGAAGGAGAGGATGCGTCCGCGGCGTCAACCGACGCCCCTCGCCGCGCGAAGTTTTGGATCGGGTAGCCAGCGCAGCCGGCGTGTCTATTGCGCGGAGAGAGTCGACGGACGCAACGGAGGGGTAGCACGAGCGCGGGGAAAGAAGCAGAGGAGCGAGAAGGTAACGCGAGCATGACTGGAAATACGGAGAAGTGTCCAAGCCTTGGGGGTGAAAGGCTGAATGGAGTGGAACGCGAGGGGGGAGGGGGGAGGGAGATGATGATCAAAGAACAACGGGAGCGGATGTCGCGCTAGCTCTCAGACAAGCGCATCGAGGCTGGCCTATCGATTGGCGCGCCAGCGTCAGCCTTTTTTTCAGTGGATCGAGAACAAGGGATGCCACTCACAGCTTCGCTCTCGACCGGTGTTACTTCAACTGTAGGTACTATCGGTGCTGCCGACGCTTCCGCGGCAGATGCGAGACTCTCGATGAGGTGTTCTGCAGAGGAAGAGGCGGGATCGACGACCACATCGACGTTTACCGCGCTCGTCGCCGTCGACGACGTACTGGCAAGGGAGTTCCTCGCGGATGTCAGTGCGGAGATAAGGAGATCGATGACCCCCAGCGAGTCGTCGTTGGATGACGTGCTTGTGCTGTTGCTCTCAGAGGTGGCCTTCGCAGCGACTATCAGTCAAGCGCAACTAAAAGCACGCATCCGAAGCAAAACGCACCGTGTTTGTGCCAGTAGGGAGAGCGTAGAGGCACCCCATCAAGCGACACCCGCGAGGGTAGTTGCCCCTCTGTTATGAAGTCAGCACGACTATTGTGGATCGGAACTAGGGGGGGGGGGTCACGTACCATTTGATGAACGACAATCTCGGGCCTCTGGATGGGCGCAGCGTTGGTGACAGGGAAGGCTGCTTGCGAAGATCAGTATCTGGACGGTACCGAATCAATCTATAACTGTACGCACCACCGGCGACAAGCGCAGAGATGGCGAAGGTGCGGGTAAGAATGAACGTCTGGACCATGGTGGCGCGGGTGGGTGGCGAAGCGAAGAAGGGAGGAGATAGGTGGAGAAGCTGAAAGGAGGTTGGTGAAGAGTGTGAAGGGCGGGGGGGAAGCCTTCTGCAGTGGCCTTATGCTGCTGCTGCTGTTCAGCGCCGGGCACCCGCGAGGTCTTATACTCTTTTGCGACGACATTGCATTGGCGACCTGCAACCGTCTATGGAGCGCATAAAGACTGCCACGAATAAGGAAGGAGGGGAAATTACGACAGCAGGGGGAATTCTGGTGGGAGAGTGCCTGGCGCCATTGGGGGCAAAGGCCGCAGCCATTTCGGGGGGTAAGCTTGTCGCGGGAAGCCGGAAGGAAGTTGACCGATGAGTAATAAACGACGGGTAACTCGGCTGGCAATCAACTCGGAATGGCGATTTACCACATTGATCCGGCGCTTGTACTTCCGTATTTGGTGTTCCTTGTAGTGCTATCCATACATTCAGGGCTTCCGGACTGCGACCTTAGAATCTCGACAGCGCAACGCGTGCGTCCGAGTGTGTCGGAATTCCCATCAGTGGCTCGTGACCCCCAGTACCCGGCATTTAATGAATCAGAGCCTTGCTTCTGCGATAGGTAAGCAAGAGGTCTGTAGAAAACGTACGGCAGTAACTTACTGTCTGACCCCACGTAAAAGTGGCATGATTAGGACCAACCTTGCGTTAGCTGGGACGGCAAGCATCAGTGGTAGGGGTGTACCTGTAGATTAATGGCGTTCCTTGCGCATGCAAGATCGGACGGTGTTTGCGACAGCTCCCCCGAGATGAATTCTGATGCAGACAATGACGGGGAGGGGGTTGCTGTCAGATGGCGGAGGACGAGGAGCGAGTCTCAGTCTGGGTTCGCGCGCTCCCTCGCCGCTCCATCGGCGTCTTCAGATGCCACATGCCATATCGGGACAGTTGTTTGTGCTCCAACCCCCAGTTTGGCGCTGGACACCGAGGCTCCCCGAGCGCAACAGCGCGCACGGCGACCCTTGTTCCCAGCTTCGACGCTCATTCAGCACTTCCCCTGGGCTACCCACCGTATCTGTCACAAATCTTCGACTCCGCCAGGCATGATCTGACCAGTACGACTACTAGGCTTGCCCGCAGAATGCGCGGCCTCGCTTATCCTGTCATGGCTCTTCGCCCGCCATGATTTGGGGATCCGCGGGGCTTCGCCGCACAGGTTGCCATCGGGAAGCCAGGGTGGGGTGTCTCCTTGGTGTCTCACTCGTGTATCCACTAGCCAGCGAGGTCTTCTAGCCCGTTACCTATTCGAACGAAACGTTTGACGGTGCACAGGTTGAGACGCGTATAAGTGAAGACGAAGTGCCTGAGGGAATGGGGATGCCAGATTCACCGTCCTGACCGCTCCGTCTCGTGCGCTATCGACTATTCAGCGTGCCCAACTTTCGTTCTTTCCCCTGTGTCTCCAGGGATTACTGGGCGACATGCTTACTTTCATTCTTGTGCCTACCTTCGCGATCTCCGCATTCCTTGTGGGTGGTGAGTCCCTTTCTTTCGGCTGGCAGTGTTCGCATCTGTCAAGCTGTCTTCCTGAGGAGCGGGGTTCTCTTCGGAACCCAAATCCCGATTTTTCGTCGCTCTTCGAAGTCCCATGCCCTTGCCCTTTGACAGGGAGACGTGCTCCGTCGCCTTCATTCGCCCTCTCGTTGTATCTTCTGACCGTTGATAATCTGATCCCCAGTTTTCCCCGCCGCATATGCCGCCCCCCTCCCTCCCGATCCGCGCGATTCCGCGGTAAGCGTGTGTCATTCTTGCAGCGTCCGAGTCCCCCAAATTTATTCACCGCGCTTTGAATGTGCAGGTGATCGTCGAACGGGGTTGTCGTCAACCTGGATGCCTGTTCGTCAAACCCAGCACTACATCAGACTCGTCGGTAGGTCTCTACCACTCAATACACGACTTTCTTTTATGGAGGCTGTCTCTCCAGTCCACCCCCGTGGCGACAGCGACGTCGGCCTCGGCAGCCTCCACTGGATCTCCGGCGTCTGGCACTGAGGCTTCCAACACAGCGGAAAATCCCCCGGACCCGATAGAGGCCGTTGCGCGTGCAGTTGGCGCTGCCACATTGGTGTACACAGATGTGTTCTCCGTTGTAGTGGATGAAGAACTGAGTGAGAATTAGGTATGCACCACCTCTGAAATATCCGCACGCCGTCGCTCAACCCCGCGCCAGATATGACTACCGTCGAGTGGTCCGGATCCGGCAGCCTAAGAGGCTGTCCGCCGCGGCGAACAACGGTGTGAGGGCTTCCCAGAAGCCTCCCACCTATAGCCTCCGACCTTTGTTCCCGTCGTTATGCTCGCCCACCCCCTTGATTCGGAAATGTCTGTCGTGCTCGCGGCTGAATAGTCCCTCGGACCCGCAGAAATGTGCGATCCGGGATAACGCCCCTCCCACTCCCTTTCACCGTTATTTCGCGCTCCTTGAAGCGAGTCCCCTCCTTCCTCTCATACTTATTTCAGCCGCTATTCATTGGTATATTCAGACGTGATGAAGCCCGTCGTGTTTTACTATACAACAGCGCCACGGTTTATTTTCGTACTAGCGTATATGTCTGCCCTTGTTATTCGTAGGTATTGTAGAGTATTCGAGTTGCAAGGTTTTTTATGCACTTTTTGCCTTCTCCAGACGCCGGTCTCGAACAATTCGTGACGAAAGCGCATCCAGGGATGGGGCCATGCGTTTTCAGTACCGCAGAACGAGCACACGCCCCGGACCCGCATTGGGCTGCCAGGCAAGATCTGCGCCCCGGGACTACGATCCGCACGCTGCGCTGCTAGGTCATTAATATTGTCCGGCACGAAGGCAAAATTACACCGCAAGAACTCACCGCCGTTAGATCTCGTACAACAACTCCTGCCTCACCATCGGAGGCCTCAGCTCCACCCCAAGGAGGCCCTTCTTTAGCAGCCTCGGCAACAAGCGATGCAGCGTGTCCACGACCCGCGCCTTCATCTCCTCCGCCGGGTGCCCTTCCCCATTATAGAACACGAATGCGCAGCGCGCGAGCGCCTTGTGCGCCGCGAGCTCCGCGTCCATCCTCGCCCAGTGGCCCCCGCCCTCGATCGCCTCGAGGACCTGCCGCACGCCCGCGTCCTCCTCTTCGTCCTCGTTCCTAGGCTCGTCAAGAAGATCCATGTAGTCATCAGGGTACCCCTGCGGCTCGTGTCCCTGCAGCACCTTAAACGTGATCGTGCGCACGGACGGGGGCGGGGGCGACACGAGGCGCGCGTACGCGGGAAGGACGGTGCGCAGGTAGTCCATGTATGGCACGCGCGACTGGTGCTTGCCCTCGATGGCGAAGGTGAGCGATTCGAGCGCGGTGCAGGACTCGACGCAGTCGACCAGCGCGTTCCACGGCGCGAGAACAATCTCTGTGTGGGGTGTTAGCACGGCATACGGCGTACTGAGTCAAGAGGAGACACGCACCGGGCCTCATCGCGAGGAGGCGGCGGTCGAGGTCGAGGTGGAGCTTGCCGAGGTGGTTGGCCGCGCCGCGCAGACAGGGCAGGAGGAAGTTCTCGAGGTCGGTCTGGCGGGTGATTTTGATCCGGACGGCGTTGAGCGCGCCGTTGATGAACGAGGAGGCAGAAAGGACGGAGTGCAGAAGCGTCGGCGAGTCGTCGTGCAAGGTGTCCAGCACTACGCTCTCGATCGCGGGTACCGTGGATTGACTGAGAACCAGCGCATCAGGGCCGGCGATGTCTAACTTCGCGCCGCAGGACCAGGCCCTGATTTGACGGATGCGGGAGAAGAGGCGGAGGATGTCGAGGAGGGACCTCGCGCCATTGAGCGTACACCACGAGATCTCCAGCGTGTCAATGGCTGGGCGAGGGAACGATCCGTCGTCCTGGATGAGGGCGTCGAGCGGAGGCGTTTGCGACTGGATCTCGGGGTCGAGCTCCAAGAAGGATAGAATGAGAGTGCGGATGCATGGAGCCTTGGAAAGCATCGCTCGGAAGAAGCCGGCGAGGGACTGCATAGAGCCGCCGTGGACTGTGACCGTACGGATAAATCCTGCGATATGGGGGTTGCCCTCCAAGAAGTCCAGAAATCTCTGGAGCTCTTGCGGATCACAGTCCTGGCCGTTGTGCCCCGTACTCCGCTCCACATCGATGCAGACCGAGCGGAAGAGGCGTTGCTGAGCTAGTGCAGCCCATTCACGGCAAACCAGGGTGCACGCCCGGAGCGCCATAAAATTGTAGGAGACTTGATCGAGAATTGCGCATTTGACGTCGAACGGGAGGGGGATAATGGGAAATTTGGTGCGCGGGGGAACACGAGCCGGATGGATGCCGATCATAGCGTACAGCAAAGGGGGGTGGACGTTGCGATTGAACACAAAGTATGGACGGCTGAAAATGGGCGTCAGCATAATGCTTTTTTCTTCGCCAACATCGGGTCGCAGCCTAGCTGGCCAAGTCGTACGACTGTCCTTGTCCCGCGGGTCAGAGACCAGCCTGACGCTAGTTTTGTGGTTCCAGTCCTGCCGAAATAGGTCCGCATCGACCCAGTCTCTGGCTTGCACTTTCGGCAACCGCGAGTATCTAAGAAGGAGGGATAACCATACGTACTGACGACAATTTTGCGAAGGTGAAATTTGCCTTGTGGTGGATGAGTGGAACGAAGTGCCTGGATCACGGCCTCGTAACTCATCCGAGTGCAAGCGCCGATAGCACGTGGCGGCTCAATGTGGGTTAGTACACTGTTAGTACGTTCAGAAGAAATTTATGGGTTTTCAACGTGGCTTGTGTTACGGATATAGTAGCTGAATGGATTGAGTTTCTTATACTAGAGCGGCTTGTAACAGAACCGAGCCGTAACTAGATCGAGTTAACTGTACACTACTTACTCAATGTTCCCGCTACCAGCAACACATAGCCTGCCGCAAACTCGACTTGGTACTGCTAACTTCACCGGACCCGGGTCCCGCTCAGCTTCCACACAGACTCAATGAGGGGCGGAGGCCCTACTGAACGAGACCCACATTCGATGATTCTCATATGACAATGCTTACTTGTCTATGTGAGGATTAAACTCTACTGTCGCGAAGACACCCAAGTTCTTCGTTATCTTCGGTAAGGCACCCCCTAGCACCTTCGGGACACGCGCCCTATCCACCTCGGTCATGAACCCATCTTCCTCATGACTGTCGAACACTAACGTAAAACGCGTGAACTCCGGGCTGCTTGCAACCGCCGCATCCAAGTCGCCCCAGTGCTCGCCGTTGGCCATTGCATCAAGCCGGTCTTGCATCGCGTAATACTTTTCGAAACTCCCGCGCATGTAGAGTGCGATCGACCGCCGGGATAGGGGGGGTGGACGCAGGAGGCGAACGTATGTCCAAACGGCGTCCTGCACGAAGCCCACGTAATATTCGTCGTCTCTTCCACGACTCCCTGTTATCGCGAAGGTCAGAGACTCCAGCACGGTACATGACGCGATGCAGCGCCCCAGCGTGTCCCAGTACTCGGGAGAGACATCTGTCTGCAGGATGTTCAGTGTATGGCGGTCCGTGGAGATGTAGCTTGAGGGTACTCACGCCGGCGCACAAACAACGTGCGACAGTCCACATCGAGATAGAGTTCGCGGATGTGGTTGCGCGCGTACTGCAGACACGGGAGCCAAAAATGGTCGACTTCGGATGAATCAGTTGTCCTGAGCCGGACGGACCTGAGTGCTTCGCTGGACAGAGGCGACACGCAGAGGGCGGAACGCAGGAGTATGGCCAAATGTGCGTCGACAGAGTCCACCGTTACGCTCTCGATCACGGGAATGGTCCAGGGAGGGATGTCGGATTCATGGGGGTCATCGTAGTCGGAGAATTCGTCAAAGTGGTAGACATTAAGGTGCAGGATTCGAGCGAAGCTGCGAAGAATATCGAGAAGGGCCTCCGTCCGCGGGAAGCGGCACCACAAGAGGTTCAGCGTCTCGATGCCAGCCCGCGGAGGCGGTCTGTCGATGTCGTCTTGGACAACAGGCTCAGGCGGGGATGTTACCGAAGCCACATCGCGACGGAGTATTTGTCTTGCCAAAATGGTATCCGGGACAAAGGCAGGGTCGATCACCACGGAAGACAAGGTCACCGTGTGGAGGCGCGTAGCCTTACAATGCATCTCTTGAACAAATCCGCCGAGGGGAAGGTGACCGTGTGTTCCATCTATCGTGATGTCACGTATGAAGTCGGTAGGGTGTGGGCTACGGTCTAGAAAGTCGAGGAACTTCTGAAGCATGTACTTATTGTATCTTGTGTTCAGCTCCGGACCCAAAATTGTCCAACGGCGAGGGATCTTGATGACGAGCGAGCGGAAAAGATGCCGTTGAGCTATTGGCGTCCACCCACGGCAAACGAGCGAGCAGGTTTTGAGCACAGCACGGTGTTGAGACAGTTGGTCGAAGATTGCACATTCGATATCAAAGGGGAGAGTGAGAGGGCCTTGGAGATAGTCATTAGGGATCCGGGAGTTTAGATATGGTGGAAACGCCAAGCTGATAGACGTCGCTCATGGCATACAGCGAGTTCAAAGGACCACGATAGACGAGGAGGAGCGAGCGGCTTGCAAAGTGTTTTAGGGGGTGGAGTGGCGGTGGTGGTGGTGATGGTAGTTGGGTACGAACGAAATTGCGAACCGCGCCACACGTTTACAACTCGGCGCCAGTCCCTGTCACGTGGATATGGACAAAGAAGAGCTTCAGACTTTCGAAGTCCTTGCCAAAAAGAAACAGCAAGTGCAGCATTGCACAGTACATACAAGTTGGTCCGTGAATATCCATTCTCATTATACGTCATTGAAGATGGTTCATAATAATCCTAGCCAGGTTGATCTCGCCACGGCCGTATCTCTGGCGATTCAGGAATTGTCCCTCCAAACGAAAGTCGGATTCTGCGCCAAGCGTGAGCATGTATGGCATAGACGTCGCGCGCCCCTCAAAACGCCGCGCCGATGGACGTTGACCCTGACGAGCTGTTCGACACCTTGCCCTGTTCCAATGCTCGCAGACTGTTCAGCTTCTGTGAGATGAGGCAAGGAGATAAGCATATAGCGTCGGACGAGGAACGCAGTAACGAAACTGACCTGAGGCAGCCCACCGTCTGTTGGAGCATCGTTCAAATAGATCCCTCTGGCAGTGAACTCCATCTCATCACTGTGAGCTTCCCTCAACGATCGCCGTGAGTTCAGTCTACCATGAAGGGTCAGGAGGGACGTAAGTACAGAAGCCGGAGGGAGGACTACGGGAGACGACATACACCGCCATCACTGAGTTGGTGTACACTAGACGGCGTTCATTTAGCGTCACGGTCCCGATGACGATATGGACAGAAAGGACTCACGCCTTACGGCGACGATCTCCAGCGCTATCCAGATGAAGGTGTCTGTGCGAGCGAGAGCCTGACGCCATAGAAGGTATCGTTCAACATCACAGCCCGTGCCAGATGAGAGGTCGCTGTAGGCACTCACGAAAACTAGGGCCAAGCAATTGGTGATCCTTATGGGCCAACAAAGGCAATTCAGTCCACGCTGCCGCGTCATTCCAGAGAAGCTCGATGACACACCCCGTGAGGAGACCTACGGCGGGTCAGGTCAAATTGCTTTCATCCTCGTGATGCCGTAAAAGCGGAACTCACCCGTGTTGATGGAGTACTGCACCAGGCTGTTTATGAGCGTGTCCGTTCTGCGACAACGTCGGTTGAGGAGCGAAGCACAGACCAGGTGCAGTTAGGGCATACCGTTTGAACCCGGTCCGGCTGCGCCTCAACGTGAAGATAAGCACGCCGGCGGTAAGAATATCTGCGGCGACAGCGCAAGCGCAAGCTGCAGAGTCGATCCACTGTACGCATGGTCAGGCAAGGCGGGGCTCTGATTCTTCGGGCTTACGTAAAAATGTTCGTATTGCGTGAATGCGTGGAACTTGAAACTGAGAAGCAGGGATATGAGGAGGGCGGTCTGACCCCCTCTTGACGAAATTGACGCACGCTATTACTGTACCCGCTGTGTGCCAGTGGAATTTTCTCAATATTTAGCAGGATCGAGACGACAATAGAGAACCGACATACCAACAGCAAACCCTGCACCACATTCGGTCAGTTGACTTGTATCCGCTACGACAGTTATCTGCGGCACTCTTACTCACCGAACGTTGCGAGAGTGAGCAGTAGCTATGCTATAGTTAGTACGGAGCGACAGAGGGAGTTGAAGGTGCATACTGAGGTCGCGACGAGGGGCCTGTACTTGCGACTGACTATATGCGTGCTGCCTCAATATCGGGAACGAGCCGGATACGCGGAAAATGAGGAACACACTGATATACACGCGGCGCGCGAAGAATCTGCCATGTTGTTAGTAGGGCTGTTCCAGCAAGAATCGAACGCAGTCACGGACGACTGGCACACCAAGAGCTCAAGTCCCTGGTATTGACCTCGTGAGCAATGTGTCTCGTGCATGTTCGGAGCACTCACCGCAAGCAAAGGCTGACACTTCAGGTATAAGGGAGCCGCATAAATATGAGCAAGTGTCGTCCAACTTGCAACTGCAGATCTCAGAGGGCTCACTTGAATTGACCTGAGCCCCGTGGGTTCTTAGGCGATTCCTGATAGATAGAAGATGAAACCAGGGACATACCAGATTCCATCTAGTAGTGCGAGAGGGGTGAAGTAGTGGGATACCAGGTACGCATAGCTGCGGGTGGCATCGGTGAGTCCTTTTCGGGTGGCGCAGGCGGAGCACGCACCACGCGTGGGCGCAGACGACAGTATGGACGGTGTCAAGAGTGCTGTTAAAGGAAAGAGTCAGCTTAATGTAAGCCGTCAGAGCACAATGGACTTACATCACAGCGAACACCTAGATTGACGTTGCTACTCAGATATGAATAGAATGACGATGCTGACAAGATATCCGTACCGTAATCTTGATCGCAGGACCGTCCTCTTTGTAGATATGGATGTAACGGTTGGCCTGATGGACGACCACCCCGTACAGGCTGGCATTAGAGGATGCCACACCTGTCAGCGCCATCGAGGACTCTATGGCTACGTAATAGGACTCACAAAATGCTGACGAACGTCCCGATGAGGAGCGCTCCGTACGTCTCGTCTAGAGTCGGGAGGTGCAGGAGGCTTTCCAGGGGAGTTATGCCGGCGGACATCGTCGAGGAGCTTTCGGGAGAGGAGCAAATGTAGACCGGTCGACGAGAAGCGATCGGCGGGCGATCCTATAAGTAAATGGTCTGTGGTGATTATCTGCCATCGCCCGTCCGACGACGAATGGAAGCCCACACTGATAGTCGGCCAGTGCTTCGAAGCATGGGCGAGTTCGAGAGCCCGACAATCGGCTTCCTCAACCGTAATGTTTGCCTTGAGACCATCGTCGTCAGGTAGCTTAGAAGCGCCAGCAATGGCTTAAGGACTTGGACATGGTAGATGAGTATGAAGCATAATCCACCACCATCGCGTATGAGTAGTACGCGCACTGGCAACGGCGTTCGAGGTGCTCGCCGGTGTCAAAGGCGGGTGGAAAGGAACAGCTTCTTATCCCACGGATGGCAGTGGACCCCACAACTTAATGGTGGCAACGACGTAAGAACGGAAGACCAAGGTGCCTCGTACTCTCACTTCGCGAGAGTTGATCAAGAATGGTGACATACACGTTAGTCAACGGGGATACGACAGTTCGACCCGGTCCATTCCCGTCGTTGAACACGGGGAGCGATACTATCTGTCAAAGACATTCATCAGAGAAGTCAGAAGCGACATGTATCTTGGGCTGTGCCAACATACCTGGCTATAGCGGACCGACCGTGCACACGCATGCACGAACCTGACATATCTGCGGAACTCCCTCACAGATAGCGGCAATGTGTCCATCGAAGCAATCTATGTGCATCCGCCAGACCAAGAACACGGGAAACAATCGAAGACGGTGTTGGAAGGTGTCCGAATCAAGCGCATATAAGATACTAAACGGAATTCACTGTACAACTCACATCTAAACCTCCGACATATATCGAGCCACACCTAGTACCCGGCCGCACCTGGTGCCGCGTCACCCTCTCGCCTCAACCGGACCTCCTTGAAACGCGTCAAGTCGTTGGCGTTGGCACCGGAGCAGGCAATCGTCTTGCTCTGCAAGTTTTGCAGCTCAATGGTGTCGCAGATGCGCTTCCATGTGGTTCCTTGCGACAGCGACGCGAACATGTCCGCCAAGAGTTTCTCTTCGGTTTCCCTGCGTATATGCGGTCATGCTGCCTATAACCAGGCAGAGAGAACTGTAACACCAGGACGTACTTGTGCGCTCCTCCATCGAGACATACTCCTCGTAGAACTGGTCTATCGCGCGCTTCGCCTTGCCGATGGTCTCCTGCCGTTTGGCTTTTGAGGCCTCGTCGCGGGCCTTGATCTCGGCGGCATGCTTCTCCCGCCATTCTCTAGATTTGGTCTCAGCGGGTAAATTGGTCAACGCAGGATACGAGGCTTACTTGATGACCTCAGGTTCTTCCTCTTCTAGTGCCTGGTTTAAGATGGGTGTCGAAGAGTAGGCGGGTTGCGGAGCAAAGGTAGCAGTTTGACCAAACAGCGGCTGCTTTGTTGCAGTTGCAGGTGCTTGCTATGAGAGGGCTTCAGCAACCGTAATTAGACGGGGGGAAACAGATAGCACACACCTGCACGACCTCGATGTCCAGGAACTCGCACTCGAACTTCTCAATCTCGTCGTCTCCCGTCGCCTTCATTGCCTCCATGGGGCGCGTCGGGGCGGACTGCCGAAGTCATCGAAGGAGAACGATCCGGAAGCCTTAGTTGGCGGTGCAGCGGCTGGTGGTGCGGAGAAGTCGCCAATGCAGTCTAGAGAGGATTTCGGAAAAGCAGAGGCGGCGTGGTCGAAGTCGACGTCGGCAGTTGCGTAGATCCCGCCAGTTGGCGTTCGAATACCTCCCCACGGACGTCGCTCTCGTGCGGATGGAAGTCGCACATGGTGGGGGTTGTAGTGTTTGTCGACGAGGAGGAGGAGGATGGGGCAGGTCGCGGTCCAGCGTCCTGGGTCTTGTTGCTCGTGTGGTGGTGTACAAACGAAGGCAAACAAAGGCGGAATCGCGCGATGCAACGATGGCGGCCCCAATTTCTGCGTCGAGCTCGATGGCGAGCCCCTGTAATTCATCACTGGCACTCTTTCTGCAGTTCAGCTAGTCATCAGCTTTGAGTGTGCTCACTCATGGTCTGTCTTAAGTCGGCATCTGCTGTTTTGAGGCCTTGGCTTCCTATCTGAGCATAAGGTCCTCCGGAAACTGGTCGACATGACATTGGGCTAGAAAGCCAAACGGCGTATGCTCGCCCTTTTATCACGTCAAGGAAAGCATGGCCAAGCTTCGGGAGGGCGTACGGGCACGAGCGTTGCGTAGGCGGTGGTGCGTTGTCATTTATTGTATGCCCGCTATTGTCCTTGCCCCGAGCTTTGCGGCCTTGCAGCCCAACGTACAGCTTATAGGGTAGGCGAGAAAGCCCTTGCATCCATTCCCGCCTTTTCCTTTGACTCCTCCACGATCATTATGAGTTCCTCGACGCCCTCCTTCGACTCCAAATACAACTGGGACCGCAACCCTTCCCGCCAGGCCCCACCCACGCTCACTGTGCCACCTCCAGACTACCCCGTCGAGGTCTCTCACTTCTCCCCAGAGTCTCATCGCTCGCCCAACCGCTCACACCCGCAACACGCCCATTCCCGCTCTGACTGGACGAACACCACCACCGTCAAGTCCCTGACCAACGATCCGGAACTTGGCAAGGCATATCCTCCTCCGCCGCGCGTCCGCGACCGCCTCACCAAGTTCTTCTTCGATATAAGGATGCCCACACGGACACCGCAGCAGGAATGGTTTCCTATGCAGGAACCTCCACTACAGGCGTGGCCGCCTCTCGCCGTCGAGAAGCACCACCGCGTCCACTGCGAGCAGTGTCGAGAACGTAATGACCGCCGGCGGCGGAATAAGATCCTTTTCGTCGCCCTAGTTATCCTGCTGCTCTACCTGTTCGGAAACGTCATCTTCCTCAATGTCCGCGTGGTCAGCCTGTCTCAACCTTCGACATCAACTACGACCACGACTACCACGACTCCTCCGGTGAACGCCTCCGACTCAAGCGCGCTTTCCGCGGATGCCCAATCGTGCTTGTCGCAGTTCTCGCTGAACGCACCATCAAGCCCACAATCCTATCCCTGTTCCTCCTGCTTGCCCATCCTACAGGGCGTGCCATCCAGTTTCACCTTGAGCAACACTCAGGACGCCCAGCAGCTCGTCAGCGCCGTGCAGTTCTGCGGCCTACGGAGTATCTTCGAGACGGCGAACAGCGACGGTCAGACAGGTCTGTCCAACGGAGGATGGGTGAAGGACGTCCGCTTTTGCGCGTGGTCGGGTGTGCATTGTGATGGTTTCGGACGCGTGTCGAGCATGTGCGTATTCTCCGTGTGGCTTTGCGTTCGCTGCTCATTTCGTTCTGTAGACAATTATCATTTCCGAATGTGCCCGCGAAGATTCCCGACGAGGTCACTGCGTTGACCGGCCTCACGAGCCTGGAGATGATCGGCGACACCAACATTCCGGGTAAGTCGCATCTGAGTTCTTCGTGGCTTGCTGGTTCTGACCGTTCACACAGCTGGAGATCTCCCCGCAGCATTCAACAACTTGACCGCACTCAGCACTCTTCACTTGGAGTCCACCGCAATCACAACGCTCACGGTACTCACTTCATTGAGCAAGCTTACCACGCTTACTTTGGTGAAGAACGGCAAGATGACCGGTGACATGACGTCCGGACTTGCGTCTCTCCCTCTTGTGAATCTGTACGGATACTTCATTCACACAGATTCCCGTACTTGCAGCTGATTCTGACTGTGCTGTAGGGTCATCAACAACCAGCTTCTGCCCACCAACCCCATATCGGCGTTACTCTCCAGCTCGTCAGCCAGCCGAGCACTGCAGACCCTGTGCGTATCCTACCCAGTTCCTCTCTGCTCATGTTTCTAACAAAAACCTCCAGTGATCTCTCCTCGACGTCCCTCAGCGGCAGCCTCCCCTCCGACCTCTCCGCCTTCACGTCGCTGGTCGAGCTTCACCTCGACAACAACGCCCTCACGAACCCGCTGCCCTCCAAGTTCCCCGCCACCCTCCAGGCGCTCACGCTGACGAATAACACGCAGCTGCAGGGCGCCATCGCGTCGGGCACGTCGTTCTGCGGTCTCTCGCAGCTGAAGAGCTGCGACGTCCGCGGGTCGGGGCTCACCGCGCAGGGCGGTTGCGGCGTCTGCCAGTTTTCGTAGGGCGAGCGACGCGCTCCGCTTGCTGCTCTATCTGTGCTCTACTTCGTCCTTCTCTAGGATGGGTGGACTCATCCTCGATCCTAACTTTTGTTGCTGTCGTCTTGATGAACGATTTTGGCAGCCACTGTGTGGCGACTCGTGATACATTGACATATATATGTACTATAATTCCCGCGCTCACGGACTGCTGCCCCTCCTGTAACGTTCTCGTCCGCTTCCGATTGTACACACACAACACACGATCACTTCATGACACTTACGACGCTCCTTCTCCACTGTAGTGCTATCTTTTGCGCAGCTTTTATGCGCTTCCCTTCATTCTGTAATATCCGGTTGTTCGTTCTCGTGTTACTGTAGTCTTGCAGCTGTAGCGATAGTCTATTCCTCATCTTTCTTTAAGCATGCTCGAGCCTCAAGGCTCCAGTCACAGACCTGGCAGACCCACCGTAATGGACTGAATCCCCCCTCTTAATCTAGGACAACATAGCCATGAACCCGCGAAGGCTGCATCCCCGCGTAACGGAAATACGACCTGTCTGTGAGCTTTGCAATTGATACCATCAGTTCCTCTTGAGCTGGATATAAACAATTAATGTGTGCTCAGGGTTGCTCAGGGGCACTGCATTGTGCAACGCGAGAAGGAGAGCCGGATGGTCCGTTCATCGTCGCCAAAACCCTTCTCCCAGTTAACGTGGCCAAGTAGCGACAACCTTTGCCGATGGAGCTGCAGGGTTGTATCCACTTTGTATCCTGGGGAGGCCGCGGGCGGAGCTCGTGAGAAAGTTACCGTAGTGCCACTGCTCCAACGTTGGACGAACCTCTCTTCCAGCCACAAGTTCAGCCACCAGTGATCTCACTCACAGCAGGTCGCCAGCAACTAACGCTGCACTAGGTGAGTGCAGTACGGTATTCCAAGGTACATCAGTGCTGATCAAACCAACCTAGTATCGGTACAGTAATTCGAGCAAGATGCATATGTTGTCTCCAGTGTCCGCGACACACCGCGCCCTCACATGTCCCGACATCGTCCTTGAGCTTATCGGGCAGGTATCTTCTCCTTGGTCCTCTCCATTGGGTGGTACCACAAACGTTCAACATGCTCACCGCAGGCTGTTGGCAGCCTTGGCGCTTGCATGCAAAGCATTCAATGGGCCCGCAACCAAGGCTCTCTGGTCCAGGTTAGACTCGTTCCTCCCACTCATGAGTCTCTTTTCTGCCTTCGACGGCCATGAGATGGGGGCGGGCACCGATCCCACTTACGTACGTCACTTTTTTCTCACAATATGCTCTGGAAGTTGTATTACTGACGCCCTCATGAAGATGTTTTCCGGAGACATCTTGCCATACGAGTTCTCGCGCTTTTGCGAACTTGGCAGCTTTCTACAAGTGGTCGCCCCCTCTGCTGTTACTTGCGTGTGCGAGCCGGATACCGCCGACATTGCTGTATGGCACTACTTGGCACGCATCTCCGGGGGCACACCGCTGTTCCCCTCCTTACGGGAGCTTCATTGGGCTATCTCTGAGCCCTCCAGCACGGAGATCCTGTTTGTTCTAACATCATCCCTTCGACGCCTGACTGTTTGTTACGGTGGCTGGAGCCAAGACATGCGGGACTGGAAGATCAGTCAGCGCATGCTGTTCCGCACCATATTCGACGTTGCCCCACGTCTCACGCATCTTACTCTTAGCCACGTCCACACAGCACTCCTCTCCTCCTGTCTTTCGAATGTCAACGTTCTCCACGGGCTCCGTGCGGTGTCCCTCCATGAGGACGCATCTATCGACATTGACATTCTCCGCAATCTTTCCTCAATGGAGTCGTTGGAGGAAATCTCGTTCGCTGTTGATATCGACTGGCTCGGAGAAGTCGTCGACTTCTTTGGATTCTCCACACTCAAAAAACTCGAGATCATCTTCCTCTCGGGGTCTGCCCGCTCCTTCCTCGACGGTTTCACCTCCCCTAGTCTCCGTCAGCTCGGCCTCAAAATCCATTCCATGATCGTCATCCACAGCGAGCTATCCGCACTCTGCACCCTCTTCACGCAGCGCTTCCCATCGCTCGAGGATCTCACCATGGACCTTCTCACCGACAGCAACATACTCCTACATACCGCGCTCGTGCCTCTCTTCCCCTTGCGCTTGGTCAACTTCAACTTCTCGCTCGCACTCACCATCCCCCAAGCCACGGTGTCCGCACTCACGGACAGGCTCTTCGCCGCCCTCGCAAACGCGTGGCCGCACCTCGCCGCGCTGTCCGTCGCCGTCCCGGACGGATACGCCAACCTGCACCGACCCAACCCGGGGATGACCCTGCAGACTCTCCTCGCGCTCGCCCGCGGGTGCCCGAACCTGCAGACGCTCCGGCTCCCGCGGATGGAGGGCCTGGGGCTGGAGGACCTGGGTGGGTACCCGGTCGTGCGGCACGGCCTCCGCACGCTCGCCGTGGACCGGCCGGGGATCAGGGACGAGAGGGACTACGCCGCGTGCGCGTTGCTGTTGGACAGGCTGTTCCCGGCTCTGAATTTGGATTTGATTTGGATACGGACATTGGTGTTAACGTTGGAGGTGAGCAGATGAATTCGTCGTGGAAGCGGGTCTTGGATGGCGTGCAGCTGTGCCGGCTGGGGAGGACTAACTTGGTGTCGTAGGCGGAGGTGGGTACTCGTCGTACCTCTCGACAAAGGTAGTTCGAGATAGGGCTGTAACGAGTATGTTGCAAATGGGAAATTTGTGTATCCTTAACGAGGCTGAGAAAACGCTCCGGCGAGTCGGCGTGGGGTGGATGTCGTTCTGCGAAGACAGGTTGAAGGATTGGTACATTTCATGCACGTTGTCCAGAATAATCGTCTCATCGCCTTCGTCGCCAATCCAACCGCCCCGTCACTACTCATCCGGCCGTCTACCTCGAATGGCAACCGTAAGACCACAGGAACTTGATTTTAATACAAAATGACCTCATACAATAGGTCTCAGTTTGTGTTCTCGCTGGCGGCGGGCGCGCCGATATTGGAATAAGTTATGCTTCCCGCGCCTCCATCTTATCTCCGTCGTCCGTTCCCTAGGGTCTCAGTTACTAGGGCACCAGGCACTTGGAACGCGATCTGTTGTGTTGGTACTCCCAGGCTCCACGTCGCCCGTCTTCTCCGAGGTGATGTGGATCACGTCGGATTCTGACCGGCTCTCGACGAAGGTGGGCACGTTTGGTGAGCCTTCGGGAAGCAACGGGGTCTTGCTCAGGGCGACATCCCCTATGAGCCCGTGGACGTACTGGCGAGTGTTGAGTCTGCGAGGCAACGTAGATGAGCGTTGCGGAGTACGGAGAATTTAACAGTTTAAAATAGTACTCACGAGGTCAATAGGGCGTTGGCATACACTGAACGAGTGCTGGTCAGCATAACAGGATTGCAGTCAATCTGACCTGAAGACTCACATTTCGCCAGCATGAAGTTGAAGAAGAGGTCGTAAAGGTTGTTACGGGCGGTGACGTACTGTAAATACGCCCAAGTGAATCCTGGCTTCGTTCACGACGGGGAGACAGCCTAGACGTACCGCGATGACATCCGCCAAGTTACATAATCTGGGAACGAAAGAAAAGCGGGCGCGGTTGGGCGCATCTGAGAAGTACCGATGGGTGGTCGTGGTTATTGAGAACTTACGTCGTGAGCATCCCGGTGGTGATCGTGAGCGCGATCAGCTTGGTGATGATGCCGTCCGACCTAGTGTACCACATCAAACCACTTATCAGCGCCGCAATTCGGCCAGGGAGCGGAAGCAGAGACAGTGTTAGCGTACCCGCCCAAGCCGGTGCGGCTTTGATGTAGATAATAACAAAGCGAGAGCGAAATGAATAAGTCCGCTGCGAGCGATATTGAGAGGCCGACTGTGCCGTGTATCTTGTGTGGCAGCGTCGGAGCACGAGGAGTCAATTATAACCGGCTTCCGATTGAAGGAAAGACGGCCACCTACCCGTAGCGCTCTGGCAGCTTCGAAGATGTTGTGGTATAGCGACCTGCGGGTCGGCGGATTGAATCAGATGAGAAATAATCTTCTCGAACCGTCCGACCGTCCGACTCACCCTCGGATCCCGTAGGCTATGCGTTGCGTCAAAAGAATAGATGTTGATGAACGTCATTTCTTCCATGTCAGCGCTGAAGCGAGGCTCACCAAGATTGATAGCTACGGATGTACGGAGTTAGCGGGGCTAGAAGAAGTGGATGCGGAACAGCCACGCACCGATATTAGCTACAGTGAGAAGAGCCTATGAAACCGTGAGTGGTCTGTGCATGACCGTTTGCAACGCACCACATACCGCACATGCAGCAAGGCATATGCCACGGCTTACTGCACGTATGGTCAGCAAGATGTCCGTAGTCGCAGTGAAAGCCTGATCTTACAGCGCCATAAACGATATGTAAGAAAGCTACTCTTGACTTTAGCATTGTAGACTCGCGGTCGGTTGTGCGATATAGGGAATACTGACCTATTGAGCAGGAACGCGAGGATTCCCTGTGACGTTGCTTGCTATCAGTATTTTTGTGCGAGCGATTGGTGAGGGTTCGCTAGCATACATTCATGATAATTTCAGCCTAACGGAGCGACATTAGTTAGAATACTTAACAAAGCCATGATGGGCTTACGGGCAGACTCCTGGATATTAAAGTTGGATATTAGGGAGAGCCGTGGTGGGAATGTATGAGAACGTACCACACCAGCGTTGTGTCGAGGGTCAGGGGTTGAGCGAATCCGAGCATAAGGTAATGGTAGGTTGCGTGAAGGACCAAAATTTGGTGGAATGTATCGCACAAGCTGGGGACGATGGTACATGAGGGGTCAATAATCGGACGCGGGTTTTTCCAGCACTCACAGAAGTACCGCAACCTGCCTCCAAGTCAGATGTGCATGTCGACGCGGATCGAGAAGGACGGAGACTCACCAGACACCGGAGAAAGAGGCCGTCTGCTTTCGCTCTGGATGAGCGATAGTAATTAAAGCTCTGTAGGCATGTGATGCCGTATATCCTACATCCAAAAAAGTTTTAGGACGGAATCTTTAAGGCGAATGACGGGAGGAACGGGCGCACATTGACGAGACCGCGACCCCGAGGAACGTAACACCAAGGGTGCTCCCGAGATCGATCTTCCCAACCAGAGTGAATGGGGCCATCGCAGGATCGAGGAGGAAGGGTCGAGGATGGGGGATACGGCGACGTCGAGATATTTGAACCGTGGGGCAAGCGCATTTCGAGCGTCGGTCAAGCAGACGCACAGAAGACCTCAACCGCGTTCCGATCACTGTTGCGCTGCCACCTTCGCCGCCGCGCGGGCGCAATTGCACGACATCAACCTCTGGGCCTCTGGTGGGGCCCCCGAGTAGCGAGTAAAGATCCTTCCATGCCGGCGCTGGAGGAAGCCGTAATTCGCGCGCGAAGCATCCATATCATGATATGTGGTCAGCGACGGTGCACTTCGTTAGGCATAACACCGAAATCTGTAACAGCCAGGATTGTAAGAAGATGTCAAAACGGTCAGTACCACGTAACAGTTTGGAAGGTCAATAAAGCCATGGCAAATCTCACATACCCAAAAGGATTCGGGTTGGTTATACTAACAGACGGCGACCGGCGATTTTAGTGGGGGGGGGGCCTGATGCAGCAGGACTGTATGTAACTGCAATTGATGGTGACAGAAAAAGGGCCAGGTTATATGCAAAAAATACGAGCCGTATAGGCTGTATTTTTTCAGTGGCTCGGAGTTGTCGTCAAGGTAGTAGGAAAAGGCGAGGACGAGCCTTCGATTTGGACTGAATGTTGGCACTGGCTGACGAGCCACGTGGCACTGCCAGTAGTATTGTTCGGATAATTCCGTTAGCGCGCGACGGCTGTTTTTTCCTCAACGTCATCGTCAACCACCCTCCACCACCGTCGTACTTCAATTGTACTTCCAAAGCGTTGTCAAGGTGCCTCATAAAACCTCACAATATCTACAAATACTCACGGAGTCATACTGAGATCGCACTTCTGAACAGATGTGGTCTTCTGCGGCCGCGGTCGGCGAGTCGGCGACATCCCGCGCCCTAACCTGTCCAGACGTCATCCTTGAAATCATCGAGCAAACATCTCCATCGGATGACCCAAATATATCCATAGGCAGTCATCGAAAGCAGTTGTCAACTTTGGCTCTCGTATGCAAGACATTCAACGGACCCGCAACGAAGACTCTCTGGTCACGACTGGACTCATTCCTCCCGCTCCTGGCCATCTTTCCTGCATTCGATCATGGGAATAGGGGCAGTGTGGACCCGGCTCCCACTTATGTGAGTCGTTGTAATGTTACAGTGTGCCTCGTTATGCCGTTGTTATTGACAATTTTGCGAAGATGATTTCCGGAGAAATCCAACCGAACGAGTTCTCGCGGTTTTGCGAACTTGGACGCTTGGTCCAAGCAATTGTCCCCCAGCACGATTGCGTTTGCGAGTCGGTCATCGTCGATCCCGGAACGTGGCACTACTTGGCACAGGTCTCTCCAGGCAAACCGCTATTTCCTTCTCTACGCGAGCTCCACTGGACCATTCAGGACGCCTCCAACACCGACATCTTGTTTCTTGTCCCGCCTTCACTTCAACGCCTAACTGTCTGCTATAGCGGATGTACCAGTGATTCACGTGAATGGACGCTAAGCCAAGACATGCTTTTTCGTACCATATTCAACACCGCCCCACAGCTTACCCAACTTATCATTCGCGACATCGATGGAGCACTCCTCCCCGCCTGTCTTGCGAATGCGCGCGGCCTCCGCGAGCTCCGTGTCGAGTCTCGTGAACACTAGGCCCTTGTCGACCTAGACACCCTGCGCGTTGCGTCCTCTATGGAGTCATTGGAGGAGCTCTTGTTCGAATTCGAAGCTCTGGAGGACCTTGTCGACTTCTCTGGGTTCCCTGCACTCAAGAAGCTCGAAATGACAGCCTTATCTGGTTCGGCGCGTCCCATTTTCGACGCCTTTTCTTCGCCCAACCTTCGTGAGCTGATTCTGGATGGCGAAAATGAGGTGTTTAACGTCAACGAAGCCTCCTCAACATCCACAATGCTCGCGCAAAGTTTTCCGTCAATGGAGGCCCTCACGTGGTCGTTTTCGGTTCACGAGGATGTGCCACTAGAATCCGCGCTCGCTCCCCTTTTCCCCTTACATCTGGCCAAGGTCTCTCTTGAAGCCCGCGGGCTTTCAACTTCCAGTCACACCCTCACCGACGATCTCTTTGCCACAATCACGAGGTCTTGGCCGGGGCTGGTCGAGCTCTCTATTAACTTCCCCTACCAGCCCAGCGAGGTTGGGCTGTTGTCCGGTGTTACCGCGCACACCCTCCTCGCCTTCGCTCACGGATGTCCGCGATTGCAGACACTCCGGCTGCCCCGGATGCGCGGTCCAGGGTCCGGGACAGTCGGCGAGTATCCGGTGCTACAACACGGGTTACGCACGTTAGCCGTGGACCGACCAGGGTTTATCGGAGAGTCGGAGTATGTGACGTGCGCATTGGTCTTGGACAGGTTGTTCCCCGATCTGGACACAACTTTATCAAGCTCTGGAGGGTATAATCCGGTGAATAGTGATTGGTGGCGCATGATGTCCGGTGTACGGTTGTGCCAACTGGGGAGGACAAATCGGACGTCGTAATCGGAGGTAAGTTGCGTCTCCCGGAGACCTCCGGCCATGCAACGCAGACCTTCTAACCCCGTACACACGCTGCAGATGACTCGATGTGCGTTTGTGGGCCCATCTACCAGAGGAAGTCCAGACAAATTCCTCATTGTTCAGGTCTCTTCTCGGGCACCATGGACTGGCAATTCGTCACCATGCTATGTCGCTCTCGAAATTAAATTCCTTTATGTCTCATAGGGTTGTGCAGTAACGTCTCGGGTATGCCGCGTGTGCACACCACGCCTTTCTCACCGCCCGACGCCAGCCTCTTCCCGTCCGGGGAGAACACCGTCTCCCGCATCGGATCGTCGTGATCCCTGAACGCCGCCAAGCTCGATTCCGTCCTCTAGGCTCCATAACTGCATTTTCGCGCCAAACGGCCCCAGAGCGATGTACCCGCCGTCCAGCGAGAACAGAGCATTCGTACCTTCTGCCCATGTCCCTCCATACCAAGAGCCAGGACGCACGCCTCGGTCTGTATGCACCACACCTTCGCTACTCCGTCGCGCGCGGCCGAGAGCCTGAGGTCCCGCTAGCCGTCAGAAAAAACGACTCCTGCCCGACATCGCCCGCCGACCAGCTACGAACCCATCGCAACATCCCACAAGCGCAAAAGCGGCCGGAGACGGTAACGCTGCGCGCGAAAATCCAATCTCACCTAGGTCCACAGTCAGGTCGGTCTCACCCCAGCCACCACTAGCGTTGTATCTTCAAGAGGTCCTCGGTTATCATCGAATTGAGCGCGATATGTTAGTAAATCCCCAGAGGGTCGCGGCATAACTACTTTCAACAGGGTTGTAGTGCTCCGTAGATGCTGTCCCCTCACTCATCAGCGACATCCCGCGCTCTGGTAAGATCATCGAACAAAGTGCTCTTGCGTCGGACGGTGCTCTCTACCCTGAATGCCACCGCCAGTTGTTATCAACCCTGGTGCTCGTATGCCGCGCATTCAACGGATTCGCTACAAAAGCTCTATGGTCTCGGCTGGAGTCGCTTCTCTGAGGCATGCAGAAAGAGGAGCTGGAGACACCGCAATTCAAAGAATTCGAGCGTTTGCGATTCAATGACGGCATACCGCTAGACGCTGACGCGGGACTCGGCGGCTGGCCAGCCACGCGGCGTCCAGATTCGTGCGGCTCCTAACTTCCAGCTCTCGTCCCAGCCACCATTGTGCTACCTCCAAGACGTTTGCATTGAGCTACACAAGGTAGTGTTGGGTGCGTTGATTATCTTTAAGATCACATAATCACGTTGGGACTGTGGTTCTATACAGATGCAGTCCTCTGCGACCTCGGAGTCGGCAACGTCCCGCGCCCTCACATGTCCGGATATCATCATTGAAATCGTCGAGCAAACTACTCTTCCACCGGACAGTGCTCTCGTTCCTGAGCACGACTACCGGTTGTTGTCAACCTTGGCCGGTGTATGCCATGCATTCAACGAGCCTGGTATCAAAGCCCTATGGTCTCGCCTCGATACATTTCTCCCGCTTCTGAAGCTCTTCTCTGCTTTCGACAACAAAGCGGCTAAGCCAGCCACCATCCCCACCTATGTGTGTTGCTGTATAAAATCTTGAATCTTTTTACGTGTGTCTCGTTTATTAATGGATACATATAGATGTTTTGCGGGGACATCGCGCCATATGAATTCTCTCGATTTTGTGAACTTGGTAGCTATCTCCGAGCTATAGCCCTTGCCTAGGAGAGTGCGTATGCGAGCTTGAATCCGTCGATCCCGACGTGTGGCTCTATTTGGCTCAGGTCTCCGGAGGAAGATCGCTATTTCCTCGCCTGCAGGAGCTCCATTGACCGATTTGGACGAACTCTGGCGCAGAACTTCTCTTCCTTGTGTCGCCTTCGCTTAATCGTCTTACCATCTGTTCTAGCAGGTGCAAGATCAATTCGAAACCGTGGACGCTAGGCCAGAGCATGCTGCTTCGGACCATTTTCAATATCTCTCCCCGCCTCACGCACCTCTCCTTTCGCAGTACTTCGGGTAAAACACTCTTCCCTGCTTGCCTCTCGAATCTCCGCGTTCTCCGCACGCTTCGGTCGGTGCTCCTTGATCGAGATGAAACTATCCACCTAGACGTCCTCCGTGTGCTGTCCTCTATAGAGTCTCTGGAGGAGCTCTCGTTTGCCTTTGGGGCGATGGATCCCTCTGACAAGTTACTCCGGTTTCCTGCACTCCAAAGTCTCGAGGTCACCATGTTTTCAGCACCGCCACAATCCCTTCTCGATGCCCTCTCCGCTCCCAATGTTTGCTGCCTTTCCCTCTGGAACTGGTCTTACTTGACAAGCACGGACGAGCTATTCGCTATGTCCACAATGGTCGCACAACGCCTTCCATCCATATACGACCTCGAACTCAAACTAACCCAAATCGTTCGCGATGAAGGCGGTGCCTCGCTCGAAGATGCGCTCGCCCCTCTCTTCCCCTTACCCATGGCCAAGCTCCACCTCAATTTCAGAAAATCCTCGGTCACACTCACCGACGACTTCTTCGCCGCACTGGCGCACGCCTGCCCGCAGCTCGTCGAACTGGTTGTCAACCTCGGCCAGAGCACGGACTCGGACGCCGTGCCACCCCACTCCAGCCTGTACACCCTTCTCGCGCTGGCTCGCGGTTGCCCGCGGTTGCGCACGCTCCGGCTGCCGCAGATGAGGATCTCTGTGCCGCGCGAGATGCGCGAGTGTCCAGTCTTGCAGCGTCCGCTGCGCACGCTCGCTGTGGACGAGCTCATCGGAGATGAAGGGCAAGTTGGCGAGGAGGAACTAGCGGCATGCGCGTTGCTCGTGGACAGACTGTTCCCGAATTTGGACACGTGCACCGCAGACTTTCGGATACGTGTGACGCTGTCCAGCGAGTGGATGCGGGTCCTGCAAGGGGTTCGGCTGTGTCGGCTAGGGGAAGACTAACCAGCCGTCGTAGGCGGAGGCGAGTTGTCTTTCTGAAATAAATCCGGTTTAACACGGGGTTGACTTACCTTGGATGCACTAGGATAGAAACGATACATGGCAGCCATGATCGAGTGCGGACGACTCGTCCGAAAATTAGGCAGGATGAACTTTCAGTTCGTGGTTGCGTCTCTTATTGTTCGTCCATAGAAGATACCGTGTTCCTCTCAAATTAGACACACTCATTTGTATAATCACGATCAGCGTTCAATAATCCCAGAAATGTCGCGTATGCGCACCACGCCCTCCTCATCGCCCGACGCCAGCCTCCTCCCATCCGGAGAGAACACCATCTCCCGCACCGGGCCCTCATGGTCATCGAAGACCCCCACACAAGCTCCATCCACAGCGCGCCACAGCCTCACGGTCAGGTCGAGCCCCACAGTAGCGATGTACGCGCCCTCAGGGGAGAATAGCGCGTGCTGGAGTATCTCCCCGCATCCCGTCCCACCAAGCGTCAAGATGCACGCCCCGCTCTCTGCGCACCACACCCTCGCTGTTCCGTCGCGCGCCGCCGAGAGGACGCGCTGGCCGTCAGGGGAGAACGACACCTGCCCGACATCCCCCGTGTGGCCCTCCATGACCGCGAGCTGCGCGCCCGTCGCGATGTCCCACACGCGCAGGCGCGTGCCCGACACAGTGACGATGCGCGCGCCCGTGGCGTCGAAGCACGGTGTGCTCGTGAGGTCTTCGCCCGGGCACGCCGGGAACCGCCGCGCGCCCGCGTCGCTGTCGGGGTTCGTCGCATCCCACACGCAGAAGTACTCTCCGGGGGCCTCGGAGTGCCAGACGAGCCAGCGGCTGTCGGGCGAGAAGACAGGGGGACAGAGGAAGGGGCTGGCGGCAGACTCCTGGAACGTGCGGTGCAGGCGAAAGCCTGACTTAGACTTGCCGCGAGCGTCCCAGACGTGCAGCGTTTTGTTGACGGAGAGGGAGACGAGCCACTTGTCGTCCGCGGACCAGATGCATCGGAATATGTTGAGATTCGGGTCGGGTACGGATCCGGTTACGGGGGTCCCTCCATCGTGACCGGCTTCCGGGAGAGTGTGAGTGTATCTCACCCCATCGGAAGGTGACGATATGCCCCATATTCTGAGGGTCGCGTCGTCGCCCCCAGACAGGAGATGGCGGCTGTCCGCGGAGAAAGCGAGGGTGTTGACACGGTGGTAGGTGTGGCCTAGCCATTCGTGTAGAATGGTTCCGCGGACAGCGTCCCAAAGGATTATCGTGGTGTCGAAGGAGCAGCTGGCGAAGAATCGCCCGTCGGGGGACACGACGAGGGATGAGACGTCTAATTCGTGTCCTACGGTAGTCGTGGACCACCGCGCGTCTCTCTCGACTGCCACTATGACCTCAGCGTACGAAAAGCGTGAAGAAGGATGAATACTTACAAGTCAGCGGCCGCTCCGTTATCGTGAGGATGCCACGCTCGTGCAAAGCAGGAAATGCGCGTTTGAGGGCCGGAACCCAGAGGGCGCGTCTGTTTTTCCTCCACCGTCCTGCCGAGAAGACAACGGTGCGCAAGGGTAAACGGGCGATCGAGTCTTCGAACACCTTGAACAGCGGATGCTGAGAAACGCTGAGGGCGTCCAAGGCGAGTGACGCAAGGATTGCAGGAGACCAAATCACGTTGAGGTAATTTAGCCGCGTCGCAGATACATTGCTCAGGACTTCAGCTGCGGCCTCGAGTGGCTGGAAGGTTGGCAAATCCCATGAGCGGCCAGTGTCCAGAGAGAGCGTCAGCGCACGAAGTTTCTGGGGGCGCGAGAGTGCCGCGAGTATTGCCGGTTTGATGTTTAGCCCTGGACGATCATCAGCGAAAAAATTGAATGCGCCGTGTATACACAAACGGCTCTTACTGGGGTGATCCCAACTGTATGGCAGATCGATCGTCAGGTCCCCGAGTGTGTCTCGCGCCACATCCACGAGCGCATTCAACACTCGCCGACCTGGAGTCTCGGTGATCTGAGAGAGGATGGCAGAAAAGATTGGTATCCAGGTTGTTGTATGGGGGAGGGCAGACTCACGACCACACGTGTCAGACGGGGAGCCTTATCTCTGGCTGCCTTGTTACCACCCTCCGCAGGGGGTGGCCCCGAGTCTGCGAACTGCGTTCGAAAATAGACCCCTCTACATATCAAGCTTTCCATGTTCCGGAAGGCGCAAACCAGCCGCTGGAAGTCGATTGTTGTTCTGAAGCTAACCTCCGTGAGTTCGAGGTGCTGTATGGAGGTGTATGTGTTTTGAAGAGCGGACAGGACTGGGGTGTTGAAGGATAGGTAAGGCGGTGAGTTTTCCAAGGACCCTTCAGCGCCGATGCGGAGATAGCTCTCAGTTCGGGAAAACTCCAGGCTCCGTAGGTTCGGAAGCATAGCAATGAGGCGAGCGGGAACAATTACATGCAACATGAATGGGGACGGCGTGGCGGTGTGCTGGATGGTGATGCAACCGACCAAGGGAGGAAGCCATGGCCGGGTTCGAAGGAAAGCAGGTGACGCCTCGATCTTCTCTTTGTGCCTGAAGAAGATGTGGGAGAATATATGTCGACGAACTCGAGGGAGGAAATCGTGACAGGAAAGCGAAAGACGATGGAGGGACCCGCGGCCGCCGATGGATTGGTCAATAACCTCCTCGAAGATCTCCAGAGGAAATACCCGGGCCGTTGTGTCGAGATCGGTTTGTATGTTCTATTTGAAAGGATAGTATTTAGTGCCGGAATAACACCGTACCTGGAAGGAAAGTGTGGCCGTGAATGTACGACCTGAGTACTATGTAAGTTGGCCAGATGGCGAGGCAGCGCCAGGCAGGAGGGAGTTCCAGGCACTGCCTGGCGAAGTTAATGTATAATGCTCACCTGAACCATCGATCCGTTCTTTTGCATTGGCACTGTATAAGCTGGTTTGGGCACTGCGCGGTTAACGTTGCTGGGAGGACTTACTTGAAAGGCTCGTAATAGTACGTAGTGTTGCAATTGCTACAAGTTCGTGTCTGCCTGTGTCTGCTGAGGCGCTTTACGGGCGCCTTCAAGCGGTGTCAGGGGAGCTAGACCTCAGGCCTCAGGCACCGCTGACGAGCTCCAGGTCCGTCCCCGATCCTACCCACGTTTTTCATCGACAGCTTACTTCCAGATCGACGTATGCCTGATGGCCAGTTGATGACCACAATAGTGCTGGGGACATAGGCTCGACACCAGCGCTCGGGATTTAAACTCCGGTCGAAAACTCCCTCGTGCTAGAACGCGACCTGCCTTTTCACACTCCGCCTCCCCCCAAAAGGCAGGTCCACATGTGCGTTCTGATCGACTGGCTTGCGAGTCTAGTAATAATATTAGTGCTCACAAGGGTCCTTCGTGTCTCACCCGGAGGCTGTCGTTTGAGCCTACGCAGGTAGGTAGGTCGTTGTCAACGAATTATTCGCTCCGAGACCGAGCATTGTTCATTGAATGCTTTCGACATTAATATGACAAGTAAACCTTCTCATAAGTAAAAGTAAGGGTTGGAGTTTGAAACGTTCCGTCGCCCTAGCACCTGGCTGTCATTGCTGATGACCTTGTGTAGCGCAGAGCCACACGGCAAGTAAACGCCGTCGTTCTGTCAAATTCTGGGCTAGGCCCTCATATAGGCCTCATACCCGACTGGTATTGATACAGGATGGTGATGGCGACCTCGTCTGCAACGGACGCTACCTACACTTTTTCAGACTTTTCAGGACCAGACCGAGAGGTACCAGGGGATACCATTACCAACGCAATTCATCAGGCAAGAATTATCTTGGAACCAGTCCCATGGGAGATGGGAGATGGGAGAAGGTAGCACAGCGTACTGTAAGTAGGAGAGTGTATGACAGTCACGACAGCGTATCATTTGTCTCTAATCTTGATCTCTGATTGCAGTACCGGGTGCATTACTCCCGTCGCACCCGCCGTCGTCGGACTCATCAAGGCGGTCCTCGGTGACCGGGATCAAACACGAAGGACCATGAGCAAAGATACACACATCTCTTCTCCCCCTCCCATGCTTCCAATGCCCTCTGTCGTCGATCTGTAGCTCCACAATCCATTCCTTCACATCCTGTCTCTACGAGCGTTCGCCCTCCTACTCTTCCCCTTCCGGGTCTAATCGTATAGAGTGGAAAGGGTATGGACTCTTCCGCCAATCTCCTCTCACCCATTTCCCCGAGGACGCAATGGATGCCACCTTCCCCAGTCTACGCGCGAGGTCCACGATTTTCTCGGGCGAGCTCACACTCATCATTAGTACGGTTATCTTTGCATGTGTGATTGTCGGCTTTGCTCCCTCTGACACAGCGACTGCAGATTTCTACGGACAGTGTGCCCCATCCTGCGATATCGGGAAAGGTGCGTTCATCACGCTTCTTGCCAGGTCGGCGCGGAGTTTACTGTGTGGCAGTATGTCCTCCCCATGGATCCCAATACATTGAATGTCCCGGAGGACGACGACCACCTGCACGATCCAGGTCCTCGCAGGAATCGTATCGACGACAGTGGAAACATATTCACGGTGAGGGGTCTCGCGAACCTGGGCTGTCTCCTCCTCTTGGTCGTATCCATCGTTGCTCTCTTGTACGTCGAACCAACTTTCTTTCGCGTCCACGGGATTCTCAAATTTTGCTCCCCTTCTCCCAGTGCCGGCTATCCGATCGTGTCTTACTTCACGCGCCACAAACAGTCCTACTCAGGCGGCTTCAACGTCGGCGGGATCAATGCCACCGGGCAGCTCCCCGATATCCCGGGCCTGCGCGGGCCCATCGACCGCGACACCCCACAGGAGGCGCGCACAAAAGTGGACTACGTGGCGGGCCAGACGTGGCAGCTCGTGTTCAGCGACGAGTTCAACACGGAAGGCCGCACGTTCTACCCGGGCGACGACCCGTACTGGGAGGCGGTCGACCTGCACTACTGGGCGACGGGCAACAAGGAGTGGTACGACCCCAGCGCGGTGGCGACGCGCAACGGCTCGCTCGAGATCCAGCTCTCGGCGCGCCCGACGCACGACCTGAACTACACGGGCGGCATGGTCGCGTCGTGGAACAAGTTCTGCTTCACGGGCGGGCTCGTCGAGGCGCGCGTGATGATGCCCGGGTACAACAACGTGCGCGGGCTGTGGCCTGCGATCTGGGCGATGGGAAACCTGGGCCGCGCGGGGTATGGCGCGACGACGGAAGGCATGGTGCGTGTCGTGTGTGCTCTGGCTTCGGGCTGCGTTGGCCTCGTGCGAGCGTAGCGTGATGGATGATGCTGATGCGCGCGCGACAGTGGCCATACACGTACGACGCCTGCGATATCGGCACGGTCAAGGGCCAGGTTGTGAACGGCCAGCCGGTCGAGGCGACGGAGGGCAACTCCCCATACAATGAGGGCGTTCTCTCGGTGCTCCCGGGCCAGCGGCTGTCGCGATGTACTTGCCCTGGGGAGTCGCATCCTGGACCCATGCATGACAACGGCGATTACGTCGGCCGGTCGGCACCAGAAATCGATATGTTCGAGGCCCAGGTACGAGAGTATTATCTAGAGCGTATGTATCCAGGTCTGACGTCACGTTGCTCTAGATTGGCACGCCTATGGGTAAAATGGGAGCAGTGTCGCAGTCTGCGCAGTGGGCGGTATGTGGCTTAATCTGGCTGTTTCGTCGAAGGCAACTAACGGCTTGATCGTAGCCGTTCAACTGGAAGTACACCCCGGACGGCATGTTCAATGTTGCCGACACCACCCTAAGTTTCAACAACAGTTACACTGGAGGACAGTACCAGCAGGCCACGTCTGTCGTTACCGAGACTGGTACGTCCATCTTGCTATAGACCGCTCCCGGTTTGTCGATGCTGTCTCATGTCCACCTCGCGCGTGCAGATCAGACTGCGTATGAGTACAATGGATACGGATACTCCATCTACGCATTCCAGTATAAACCGGGTTTCGGCGATGCAGTAAGTTGAGCTAGCTGAACCTCCTCCGAAGCCTCAACCTAATACTACGGCCCAGTACATCTCTTGGATATCCGACGGAAAACTTGCGTGGACGCTCCATCAGTCTGTCATGGGGCCCGATAACGTCGTTGGGATCAGCGGCCGGCCGATCCCCCAGGAACCAATGGTCAGGGCGCACGGCCGCTATTCTGCTCTCCTCGCTGACGTACTTCTGTGTCGCAGTACCTCATCATGAACTTGGGCATCTCCGAAAGCTTCGGCACGGTCGATTACGACCAGCTAAGGTTCCCCTCGACGATGCGTGTCGACTACGTCCGGGTCTACCAGGATCCGAACGCAGTCAACATCGGGTGCGATCCGCCCGGCTTTCCTACCACCGCATATATTGAGCAGTACGTCCCCTCTCGTTTGTCGCTTGCGCGATTCGGAGGTTGCGATGTTGACACTGACTTGCACCTGCGTTGTAGATATAGCGAAGCGTACCATAATCCAAACCTTACGACCTGGGTTGGCGACTACGGACAGACGATGCCTAAGAATAAGTACCTTGGGCAATGCTGACGCTGCCAAAGCCCTGGCTTGCGGTCTTGGCAGACTTCTACATATGGACACTCTCAGTTGGTCCAGTGTATCGTATCGTATTGTTATCGCTCGTTGTGCTGCTTATGTTGCTCCAGTAGATGTCCAGTAATGTATACATACATACCGAAGTTTATAATACTGAGGGTGGACCACGACTTGTCTGAGTACGTCCTTGATCTCCGGCTGGCGAGCCCGCAATTCCCATCTCAGTAGCGAGAGCCTCTTCCGCGGTCCAGTGCCTGCGCGCCCTGTCTCATTCGTCGTTCGCATTCACCTTTGTCGATGGAAAACAGATGGACGGCGAGATGGACGGTCGTGGGTGGACCCGTGGTTACCGCGAGGAGACCTCGGTCTCCAAAGCTCTAACTTCAAAAAATTAGAGTCCAAGTCGTTACCACTTCTCAGTACATCCCAGATGTTATCCGAATCCTGTGCGTTTACTATGCGCAGCTATGACGCGAACGGGGTACAAGGTCGTGCTCGGGTCCGATGAGATCTCAAAGCGCGTGGGGAGGACAAGTGGGTCCTATGCGGTCGCTAATATACTGGAGGAAGGAAATGGTCATAAAAATGAGAGATCGAAATGAGAGCTGAGGCGGAAGAACAGCAACATGGGAACCGTATGACGACTCGACCGCGGTCGTGGATGCGAGGCTCGCAGGGGCCACAGGGGCAGGAAGGGGAGGACAAATGGAATGGCGAGCAATGATTGTCAGGGCAAAGGTGAGGGATGAATAACAACGGGCGGCCGGTAAAAGGTGGCGAACACCAGCCATCATGAATGGATCAGGCAACCGCTTCGGGAGCAGGAGGTCGTCGATGCCAGGAGCGCGGACGTGCGGCGTCAATGTTCAGAATCCTGCGAGACACGCTCAAAGTTTGCTACCCAAGCGTGCTACCGACCGAGGCCGATGAGCTAGGAGTGGTAGCGGGCGAGGTCCGAAGGCATCCATCCCGAGTCCGAGGGCCTCGCGCGATGGAAGCTCGACGTTCGTCCGCTTCTTAATAGCGTCATACGTGGCGCCGGCGAGCTCGACGTGGACAACCAAGGTGTGTTCGGGCGTCAGCTTGCAGCGCGAGAATGACACTCGAACGGTCCGCTCGTCGTCTCCGAAGTCCTTCGCCGAGTTCGGCCAGGCCATGATGTGGTGCTCGCGACAGTCATGTGAGTAGTCCCGTGCTTCCTTCCAGTTGTCCGAGTCCTTCCAGCAGACTACTGCCTTCGCCCAGTGGGCTGAGGTGCCACGCAGTTGCATGCATGTACCAAGGATAATGACAACGGCTTCCATGGCTATAGTGTCCCAAAACGCCGCCACCATGGGCAGTGGCTTCCCAACGACCGGCCGACTCGGCAACCGCAGCTCCAGCCCCATTTCCATCAACCTGCCAATCAGCCAGTGCGGAAGGCGGAAAGGTGGGGCGGGTTTGATGGAGTGAAGCGGGATGCAGAGGCTCGGTGCGCCGTCCTTCTTGGCCGGAGGCGGGCTGTCCACAACGAAGATGTCCCGCCATTCGGCCGTGACTGTCTTCCCGTTCATGGGCATCCTCAAGTTGTAGAAGTCGTTGCCGAGGGAGATCATGCGACACCAAACTTTGTTTGAAGAACGGCGTTCGTGGAAGCCGTACCCAACATAATACTTCCTTCGGGAGGGATCCTGAACAGGGTCATTGGATGGGAAGAGGAGGAGCCCGAGGTGTTCGTCGCTGGTTTCGCATAGGAGGACGGCGATCGTGAGCCCGTCAGACTCGATGATCGGAAAGCGACACTTGACACCGTAGTGAGTGACGGAAAAGCTTGGGAGCTCTATTCGACCAAACGGGCCACTCCATTTTTGATCACTATCTTCCAGTTTTGATCCATCCTGTGTACATCGTATTAGCGCTTTTCTAACATTGGAAGATGACTACGCACGGCGTTCGCTTCCCATTGCCGGTCAAGGTATGGCTGGAGGGGGTCTGTGACGGATGGTGTATAAAGCACACTCACTCCGTCCCGTTTGCGGAAACACTTCGGCGAGGGAGCAAGGAGGAAAAAGCCAGGATACATGGCACGGTCGAAGGCCTCGTAGATTTCGGGGAGTTCTACCGATTTACTTATCTCCGAGTCGGCCAAACCACCCCAAGCGAACAGGCTCGTGTCGAACGACTGCTTCATGATCTCCTGCTGGAGGCGATAGTAGGCCTGCCGTCCCTCCCCGTACAGCGTGGGCATGTTGACATTGAAGAGTCCCATCAAGCAGTATGCTTTGTCCTCCACCCGCGTCGTGCTCCGCTTGGACGCCCATGACATGCGCTCGGCGACGCTGACGATCGAGAAGTGCGCCTCGCGGGTGAGCACCTGTTGTGGCACGCCAGTGATTTCCTCGAGGAGTGGCGCGAGCTCCTGCTTCGTCCCGATAGTCTTCCAGTCGCGTGCCACGAAGATGATGAAGAGGGGTGCGATAAGTTCCTGCAGCGTCCATCCACGCGAGTGCCACCGTGCCTTCCTGAACGCCGACTCCTGCGCATGCAGGTCGCAGTCGCTCTCAACGTCCGCGAGGTACGCGAAGCACATCTCCGCGGAGGAATACCAGACGAACATGGAGTTGATTGCCTCCGACAGTTCGGTGCTACTCGTCTTGTCAATGCAGCACGTGTCGTCCCACAACCACCGGTATCCGTGGCGTTCCGCGAGGATGCAGCATTGGCGGACCTTCTCGGAGGCGAGGTCACGGGGAGTATTGCGAGTCCACTTGCACCGCCTGCGCAGGGCCTGTGTCTCCTGGAAGGTCTGCTCGTGCTCGCCCCAGGCATGGGATAGGATGGCGTAGCCGCCGGGGACGGCTTCGGGAGAGGGGAAGTAGCGGAGCTCGGCGCGGTCGGTCTTCAGCAACCACATCACGCTGGTTCTAGTTCTGCGACAGAAGCTTGGCGACATTAGCATACACGATGTCTGAGAAGGGTTTAACACACCAATATGCGGCGACTTGGAGCAGACCGTGGGGGGAGCGAAGTGAGCGGTGGAGGAGCGAAGCAGGCAATGTGGAAAAGGAGACGGCTGGTGCTCGCACCGTGTGCACCGCTGGGATCCTTATTGGGAGCCAACCTCGCCGCAGGGTCATGGTGGCATTCAAGGCATCCCAGCGCATGTCAACAGGCTGTCAACAGTCTGGAAGCGACCACTGCCTGTGTGTAGATGTCAATAATTGACAGCGCCTTGCAAAACGATCGTCATCTCCGAAATACGCTAGCTTGCCGACACTGATGCTGCCTCAAGGATCTCGGCACAGCCAATGCCGCGGCACACCAAGAGTACAGCAGTGCGAACGCGCCTCCTCGCGCTGCGCGCGAGGGAATGCGTCGGTCTTTCCACCGGCGGACTCGATCGACATGGTGCGCGAGACCAACAAACCACCATATGTCGCTGTGACCATCCCGCAACCACTCCCATCGGACGCGCAGCCATACAGCCGGCGCGGAACCCCAACATTCCACCGCACGTCGTAGGCATCGAGCCTCGCACGCTAGGCAGCCTTCGCTCCCTGACGGGTTAGGCCCCGAAGCTACGCCCTAAGCGTCTCGGGGCCTCCTCAGCGTTGGCTACCTAGGTAGCGACCTGAACGAGTCTCCTTCGAAGGCGACTGTCATTTTGTAAACGGCTGGAATTTTAGGAAAAATTTGACGTCAATTTACTCACTTGAACTGAACTCCTAGTCGTGCCTCTCCTTCCGGTTGGCTGAGGTGTACCGCCAAGGTAGAGTTGACAGACACTGGCAGAGTGGACGAAAAGTATATAGCTGCGGCACTACGACATGGCCATCGTGGGGGAAGGACTTTCTGAGAGACGAGATGACGAAACGGAAGAACGGGTCGAGTGGCCCAGGAGCGCCAAAGCGGGGGACTGGCCTCCGGGCCGTTACGGCGCGATAGCCTGAATCGGTCGATCTGTGTTGTGTTTGACAAGCGACTTGAGCTTACTCCTTACTACCCCCACCTGTGCCCTTATAGACTTCTGCCTGGGTACACATAGTGCAGAAGCTACGGTCGGCCTCTTGGACATCACTAGAGGGCAGTATTAGCACGGTGAGCTGGTTTTTCAATTGCTCACGGACTCCTCAAGATTTGAAGTTTCCTGCAGCATATATGCAGTCTGCAATTGCGAGAGAGTGGAGCCCGTCTAACAGCCGAGCAACTCTACCTTCCAGCCGCGTCCAATTACCTGCAATATTAATGTTGTGAACGATTTCTCCGAAGTCGTGCCCACCCTCGAGCTCTTCCCCGGGAATATCAGCGGACCGTCGCATGGAGAGGCATTGACAGAAATTCCGGTGTAGGGTTTTAGGGTGATAAATTGACCATGTGAGTTTTTCATTCTGCGGACACCCCATTTACGTACCAACGAAGCACAGAGCACATACATCAATCTTATCACCGCCTTCCCGTGGAAAGTGGCGGCTTGCGTTCCGCAGCACCACGAATTCAGTCCAGACACCCAAGGTCTCGACCCTCCGCTAGTTGTTGTCGTTCGTTGGGATACAATCATTGCGCCATACTTTGAAGCCCAAAAATTTTGGACGCAATGGCCAACCTCTTCATCCGAATCAGAAGTCAACCTGGCAAATTGACGTCTGGTTGGTCCACCGCTCGGAGTTCCGCAACTAGCTGCACGCAAACTAATACAGGGACATTCTGATCCACTTCGTACCTACCAGGTGTACTTCCATCCTTCAAGCCTGCGATGTCGGCATCCAACCGTCAACGTATCCTCAAGCGCTCCTACCGACATGAAGTCGTAAACGAAGTCCTCGCGCAGCTTGGCGAGGGGCGAGACACGGTTACAATCGCCAAAAACGTTGGGATCTTGCGAGACCGCGCGGTGACCTGAATCTGGGACGCGTTCAACACACCGAACCAGCCACTCATTGTCAAGAAGGTTCGTCTCTGCATGCTTTGGTCGTTATTGTTGCTAACTTCTCTCCAGGAATTCGAAAAATGTGCTGTAAAGGACCTGAATCTGTCCTATGACAGTCTGACGAACCTGGAGGGGCGCGACCGCTAGCGCTTCCGCGACTTGAAGGTCACCATTCTGGGACGGGCTCACAGCGTACGACCGTCAAGACGAGGTGCCGGCCGAAGACGCACAGGTTCCGGAGGACAACACGCCAGGGGAGGAGATTGAGAGCGGAGGGGTGGAAGACGAGAGCAACACCACGATGATGAACGCGCCCATTGCGCTTGTGGTTCCGGTATCACTTCCACAGGTTCCAGCGCCTCTCTGGCGATCGCGAGCACGAGAGTGATGAAGATGAGCCGGCAGGCGGGACGAGCAAGCGCATCAGGTGCGACCTAGCTGGCTACGACGGGAAATATTTCTGGTAGCTTCAGCCCTCAGTTTCGATACATATGTATCTACGACACGAAACATGACGCATACAAGTGGGAAAATGCGCTCAAGGTTTGTACATCGACTACTGCATACCTTTGATTATGCTGTACAGAATCTTGCGGACAACGTGCGCACCGTTGTGCCATTCTCAGTGAAAAGGTAGCCGTCCATATTCTATCAAGCTTCAATACCAACAATATATGAGGGAGAGCCAATTACGCCATGCAGGAGGAAGCCACCTGAATGCCGTGTGCTACTGAATTCTACAGATCATTGGGCCACGGAAACGCGCAATGGCATGACAGACCCTAGCTCTGGCTTGTCCTTCACCAACGGGATCATGAGCCCAGCGGGGACCCGCACGATTTCGTAGTGCTCCTTGGGCAACCCGAATTCGAACCGTTCCAGCAACTCGGCGGCTAGAGCTTGCATTTCGATCAACCTGCCGGGACCGTGACGTCGTCAGTTTGGAACACAGACACCTTGCGCAGAATACACTGACGAGAATCGCCACCTAGAAACACGGCGTTCGGTCAGATCACGTCCTCTGTAAGCATGGCCGTAAGCATGGCCGAATACTCACCCAATGCAACCTCTGACCCCAGCAGCTGAACAATGGATCAATGCGTCGTTAGCTCATGGAATATAACCTTGGACAGAAATTCTACTTACAGAAGGTCATGCTGCGTTAAATATATTGCTTAGTTAAATTCTAGCTGGCAGCGATGAGACTGGAGCCACTCACAGGTTTGCAAACACGCCCACTCTAACTTGCTTCGTCGGGTCTATATCCAGGAAGCGGTCAGGGTTCCACGTATCGGGACTGTTTCCCCAGACCGTAGGGAGCCTAGCACGCAGTTGTGGACGATGGTTTTTGTGGACGTGGAAGAATCGCGTACCTATTGTATGCACATATAGACATCGATAGCCACTGCCCAGCCCGAACGGGGATGGCGTCGATCGTTTCTCCGGTGGCCGACACGATGGGTTCCGATAAAGGGATGACATCGTCATTGACCGCCACCCGCCAGAGGTTGAAGACGATGGGGTGGAAGCGGAGGGTTTCCTGTCAATGGCAGGCACCGCGACGTCAGCTTGAGAACGTGGTCGTGCAAGTGAAATCGCACCTTTATTGCATTCATCACCGATGTCATCGAGTCGAGGTCATCGATCGTAAAATCGGTCTCCCCGCGGGCAAGCACGGCCGCACGAGTCGCCCTGATCTCCGCACGCATCCTGGCCTGGTACTCGGGATGCTTCGCCACCTCCCAGAGCAGCCACGAAAGAGTGCTGGCGGTCGTCTCGTGGCCGGCGAAGGTGAGGCTTTGCATCTGTGCCGTCATCTCGGTGTATGTAAGTTGAGTGTTCGGATTCTCTGACGCATTTGCCCTGACTGCGGGTGCGCCGGGTGTCAGAACACCGTCCGCGGTCGATGCATGAATGCGGTAGAAAGGCTCACCTAGAATACTCATGACGTCCTTCTTCCCATCCTTCTGGGATACGTCTCCCGTTAGTTCGTCGAGAACCTGACCAGCTACTTCGTGGAAGACCCGGGTCGTGTGCCGAATGTGACGATGTTCCTTTGTAGGGGTGTATTTCACGTATGGCATCAACGCGTCCGGGAAGTAGTTCCACATCAAACGCCAGAAAACCAGCCAGTTCGATTGGTGTAGTGCCGTCTTGATGCTTAGGAATGTCAAGTTAAGCGTACGCCCCGGCGACTAACTTAGTGGACTTACAAAATGTTGCTGTATACTTTCGACAAACGGTCATTCCTCTGATCAAGGGCGCCGTAATCGTAGGCAAACGCGGCTGTACAGTTTCGTTAGCGGCGTAGTGCCGGCGAAGAAACGGGATTAAACCTTCGCCTATGATATCCAATGTTGTCCTCGCGAGCCACTTGTTCACGTACACCGTCTTATCAGCGGAGTCAAGAACTTCTGTCTTCCACTTGTCGCACATCTGTTCCACATATATCTTGCAATAGGACGAGCACGGGCAGGTGTAAAACATACCTTGACTCCGATATCTTGGAACAAGGTGAGAAAGGTGCGGAGTTGAGGAGCGCTGAAGGCGGGATTCATGATCTTCCTGTGACGTTGGTGCACTTCGCCTAGGCTTGGGGTAAGACTCGACGACTGAGGAGGCGGATTTGGGACTTGCCCTGCGCTGAGATGATACCGGAACCGGTAAACATCCTGCTCATCTCGATGTGGTCGCGACGCTTGACGTAATTGTAGCCTGACTTGTGGAAAACGTGCTGCATGGCCTAAATGGTATACATCAATGAATGCGTCGAGATGGCATCTGTCTTCAACACACACACACACCTTCGGATCGGCAGTCATCAAGACCTGAGTCTGAAGAGAGAGGATGTTGAGTTCGCGAGATTAGGGACCTCGTAGATGGAAATTACCCCCAAGTGGCTTGCAATACGCCAAGTTGGACCATACTCCTTCACCCACTGGAAATCCTTTTCACCAACCTGCCCCTGTCGAACGTACGCAAGATCGTGACCTAACACCGCAGTGTGAGCTAATCTTTGAGGTGAAGATGACGCATAACGACGAACCAAACAGCCATGAAGGAGATGGGGGCCCTCTGATGTAGGACAAGGACCTGTAGCGACGACGGAGAGCGGCCATCAGGGCCGCTGCGACAGCGAAGATGGTGGCAAGGACGAGTAACTGCATACTCATGCGTATGCGATAGTTGGGCGACGATGGGCGGGTGGGCGTGGGTTCCTGCAATGGAGAGACTGCTGGCCGCTTTATAGGCCCGTAAGCATATGATGAAGATCTCGCTCTGACTCCCGAGCGACTGTGCGGGGTAAGATTATGTCGCGCCGGAGCTTCTACCCCTGCGTAGGCTGCGCCGCGTCCCGAAAAGTCAAGCAGACGACGTGGGATGCTCGAGGCCGTCTTGTCACGTATTACGTTGAACAACCCTGGAAACTCGAGATCATGAATAGGCACATACTCTGACTAGGAAGATAAGCATACCTACAGCTGTGACTCCCACCGCGAATGGAGGAATTCCCAGCGTGTGGTAGATGGAGGGTCGAATTTTTCCTAAGATCCCTGTTCGAGGGTCAATACGAGTGTTTTGGTTTCCGAGCAGTCAGATGGGCATGGAACTAGATCGAGGTCACGGATCCTAGGATCGGCGAGAAGTTAGAACGAAGGGGAAGACCACTCATGGCAGGAAAGGAGACGCCTGGAACGGGGCGTCGGAGCCCGTATGAGACATCGAAATTACTGCCATCCTTCCGGGGCCCGCAGCCCCGAGTCAACCGGAGTTGGACTTCCGTGGCTAAAGGATGCTGATGTTTGAAAGTACCCGAAAGCGGGGATGGGCCGATGGATATGCTTCCGAAGTACTGCCTCTGAGACTGCGCGAGCTGCGCAAGGTTAGATGATTATCGCGTGCACAGCTGATAGCCCGAACTATGGATCACCGTCCGCCGGATTCCGCCGGATTCACCCGGACGCGGCTAGCGTTTCGTCTACTCACCTGAAGGGTGCCCGTCTTTTCCGCTACTCTAACGCTGACCCGAAACTTTGCAAGCGTAGGGGTGGAGGTCTTTCGCATAACCCTGGATGTGCACCCCAATGTTCGGTCAGTGTCCTTGGAAACATGACCGCTTTTACCGCAACCCTTTCGGGCATTCGGGCGGCCACCGAGTCATGATGCAATATAATAGGCGCCAACCTCGGCCGCCGAACTTGAAAGTTACAGTCATTTGCAAAACACAAAAACACTGCAGGTCGGGCTTGCCGACAACCTATCTGCTCCGCGCGCTAATTTCCCGTTTTGGATATTGCGCGCTTCCAGCCACTCTCTCCTCGGAGCCAGTTCTCCCGCTACCGCGGCATTTCTCGTTCGAAAACTGGATGCTCGCCTCCACATGCAGAAACAAATTCTTTCCGAAGCAGTCCACCGAAATTCCTGGGAACGGGTAGCCCCCACCGTGCGATTGCTGAAGGCTGATCAGGCGTCTCCGCCACATGCCAAACAGGCGCAAACATGATAGCGCGCGAAGCCAACACGAGCCAACGCGAGCGAACCTGCAGTCATTTTTGCAAATCACTGTATGGACGACTTCGCCTACTGAGTACTGCCAAGTACCGAGTACTGGCGCCCTCTTTCTCTTCTTGTCTTGCTCTGCTCTTGCTCTTCTGTGCTCACCTGCCTGTTTGCGACTCTGCCCGGCCACAGACTTCCCGTGTCCACACCAGGCTATCGAGCTCCCGGTCTCCGCATTATCTGGCACTCCGTCAAGATGAAGACGTTTGGCAATTGCGAGTTCATCTATTGTCCTGCCTCTACAGTTATTGATACATAACGCAACGTGGAACATCCGTCGGCACATATACCAGGTCCGCCCGGGGCCCCCTCCCACCATCGCAGTATAAGGGACTTGAGCCTTTGCCGTATGACCACGGCGATGCTAGGGCGGACATCTTTCAGGCAAGAGCTGGAAATATCTTCGGTCGCATTCCGCCTTAGACATGCTATCCAGGACCAAGCGGATCCAGAGTCCTTCGCCGCCCCGATATTCCAGCTCGGTGAAGTCCGATGTCCTCTGTCTAGCCCCCTCGTCTCCCGAGTCGTGTCCTCCGTCTCTCTATATCCATGGCACTCGCAAATAATTTCAGATGTTCGGAATCCCTCCTCCTTTGCGAGCGCTTTCAAATCCGGGAGCTTGGCGGGACTACTCGCGGAAGGGCGCAATCGAACGTATATATCCCGCTATTCGAAATTCAGTTCCTCGGAGGGACCCTCTTCCCACGTCAGAGAGACGAGGCGAATGCTGCCGTTAGAGTTGGAAAAACTAACGTCGTAGATGGTGCCGTTTGGGCTCGCGGCTTCGGCGTCGCCGCCCGCCTTGAGGACGAGGCCGGGCCGCTGCCCATCCCTAGAGCATGCGATGGAGGCAACAAGCAGGCGGTGCGATTGCGATTTGAGCTCGGCGACGGGAAAGTGCACGAGGAAGCCATATTTCGTGGCGGTGAACGTTAGAAAGCCCGAAATGTCGAAGGCGCATCCCGCTTTGCGGAACTGTGATGTTCGGTTCAGTCGTTTTCATCACGTGTGCATGGAAAGCGGACTTACATGGATACTCGGTGCGCGAAGTTAATGCTGGATTTCCCGGGAGACCGAAAGCAAGCCGGCGAGGACGCGAAGAGGAACGCCTCGCCCAAGTCGTGGTCATGATGTTTCGCGATCGTATCCAGGAGCCGGAGGTTTTGCAGATTGCACAAGTCCGTCATTTCCATGATCTTTCCCCAAGTGAAGAGAGAGATGTCCGTGGTGCGCTTGATGAGCCCTCCCTGCAGCCTTATACCCAGAAGGTAATACGCCTCGTCCTCCTCCTTCGACGTCTCCTGACACGCTTCCCAGGACATCCGAGAGGCAACGCTCACCTCCGTGACCGTCTTCTTCCTCTCGAGGACGTCCTTGCGGATGCTCGTAATCTCCTCGAGAAGCGGCACTTGCTCGTCCTTGGTTCTCAACTTCTCCCAGTCGCCCGAGTAGAACACGGCCTCCTTCAGGGCGACAAGTTCCTGCAAGGTCCAGCCGCGCTTGTGTCACCCGCTGTTCCGGAACTTGCCTCGTTTTTGAGATCGCAGCAAGTCGGCACGTCGTGAGGAAGACGCCACATAGCTTTGCCAGATAGTAGTAAGTTAGTGGAACACGGAGTCGATGGGCTCGCGATCGGAGAGGTCCGAGCTGCTAGCCTTGTCGATGCAGCACGTGCCCGCCCAGCCGCAGTCGTAGCTCAAGCCTTCTTTGAGGATACAGAAGTCCTTGGTCTTTTCGGTAACATGATCGTGAGGGTTGTCGTGAGCCTCGAGGGCTTCAGTGGCCTGGAAACCCTGTTTGTTCTTAGGGTCGCTCTAGCAGTGGGAGAGGACGGCGTACCTTGGGGCTGAGCTCTGGCGAATCTGGCGATGCGAAATATTTCAGTTTGCAGATGTGGGAGCTTAGTAACCACACCTCTGCGTGTATAAATCGTTAGTCCACGACGCAGTCTCCGAAGGATCGGTTCAGATGCGGAAAGACCCCCCAACGTCAATTTCAATGAGATGTACTGGAATAGCTATGTTGCTGGTATCAGTGATGTTCAGGAAGAAGTGGGATTGAATGGGACTCACTGACGTCGAGATGGGGTGCAGTACAGCTGGCGGTAGGGGGCGGCTCGCAGTGGTGTCTTTTCAATGCGGGATCCATTCATGCGCAGCGGAACCCCTCGATCTATGTCAGGTAATGTGGGCACGCACCTTGAATGAGTAGACAAGTCGTGACTGGCGCTATTAGACGGTGAACCGTGGGTGACATCGTCCCTGCAGTTCCATGGGCACTGCGTTCTGGTGAGGAGGTCTGCCTGAATGATCGGGCAATTCCATTGTACGGCATCCTTCCGCCACATTGCTAAAGCCAGTCAGTCATCGACTTGTCTCGTGGCTGGTTGGAGAGAAATAACGCACTCGACTGATTGCACAGGAACTTCTCACTTCTGCACGACACTAGCCTCTCGGGTGTTGGTTTCGGCTAGAGTGCAGAAAGCCAAATGCGCTATCGGGTCGCCTGTGGATTGTGAGCCTCGTACCGCCTTCATAGGACAGAGACCCTCATCGAATGCAACAGAGTGACACGAACAGTGGATACCTGAATTCACAGGATCGGGTCTAATCCAGAGCCCCGGAGTGGAGGACGTCGACGAGACTTACAGGCGTCAGTTCGGCTAGAGGGCGCAACAGGGGAATAGCTTATAATACACGGAACGTTGCCACTACTGTACATGACGGACCCTGTACAACGATCTTAGCATGGTAATCCTAGCCAAATACGCAAGGCGGGACTCACAATCAGCTCTACGTAATCTATGACCGATAGTCTGTCGAGTCTTGCAGTCGCCACCGCCTCAAAGGGCCCCACCACCACATGGACGACGGCTGGTGACTGTCTTCGTCCAGCCCCCTTGTCGTCCGCCTGTCTTCAGCCGCCCTGCGTGTCACTCTTCTCCTCGCTCGCCGCTCACCCACACCGTCATCTCCCTCTCTCCGTCCAGCTTCCGTAGGCGGTGTATCCTCGTGTTGCCACGGCTTCCTTCCGTCGTCTTCCTCCGACTCGAATTCATCCATCTCAACCTCCACGTGCGGCTCCTCCCTCCGCCTCCGCTCATGTCTCCTGATCCCAAAGCTCCCCAGACCCCACCCAAACACTGGCCGGGCGCCGTCCTCCGCATCCGAGCCGTACGCCTGGTTGATCCGCTCGACACGCTCGACGGCCTGTTCGCGGGCCGCAGCGAGGTGCGCGTGCCGGAGGCCGAGGTACAGCCCGTACACATAGCGTCCCGCGCGATATTGGTTGAGGAAGCGCGCGAGGTACTGGGAGCCCCCAGAGCGGGTGCTCACGTCCGTCTGCAGTGAAGCGACACTTCGCGCGGTGTCGTCCGCGACGACCGTCTCCTGGCTGCCCCGACGCTGCCTTTGCCGCTCGCCCTCCCCGCCGCTGGCCGCGCCTTCGGACGAGCTGCTGTGTTCGGCTTCCCCTTCCACGCGGGGAGGGCGTGGCGGTTCGCCGGCATGCCGAGTGCCCCCATTGCAGAAGGCGTGCGTCACGTCCTTCCAGAACGTCTGCGCGCGCTCCTTCCGGACCTTCCGCCGCGTCATCTTCGCCCGTCGTTTTTCCTGCCGCTTCTCTTCGCGCCGCAGCAGTTCCTCGAGCTCGCCGACCCCCATCCCTGCACCGACCCACCACCACCAGCCGACGAAGCTCTGCCACAGCACAACGGACCACATCAGGCTCGGCATCCACGCGTACTGGTCGCGGCGCGGGATGTAGATGAACGTGAGGGCCGTCGAGATAATCGCGAGCACGAGAGCGCCCGCCCCGAACGCCGCTGTGCCGCCGTCCGTCCGCCATGCGGCGCGCCGGTTAACGACGCAGCCCCACAGGAAGAGCGCGGAGGTGAAGAGCAGCGACAACGTCGCGTTGCAGATGTTCTGCACCGCAGACGCGACCTTCGTGACGTTGGTGTCGTCGTGCATCCGCAAGACGTGCATGGTGGACGCCACGATGGCGAGCGGGCCGAGAAGGAGGTAGATGAGGCGGCGCTCGAGCCCGGAGGGGAAGAGGAGGGTGAGGAATTGGATGTGTGTGATCTACGGAGCGCGTCAGGGGTTGGATATGGGGTATGAGCTAGCGAGGCGCACCTGGATCAGGCCTGATGTCGTCGCGTCCATCAGCAACCACGCCGCGAGTTCGCCCATGGCCCAGTCCACGTCATTGTCTTTATCGTCTAAGGGGGGTATATCGACCGCTACATAGTCGAGCATGTATGGCCACTTCATGCTCTGATTGACGGTGCTGGAGAGCACGACATGCAGGGTTGCGATGCACGAAACGAGCAAAGTAGTCACCGCTGACATCTGCAGAATGCAGTTCACCGGAGCAAGAGGCCAGTGATACTGAGCGGTGAAAATCAGGTGGATAATGAGGACCGTGGTCAGGGTAAGGGTGATTCCGAGAAGGAGGATTTGGACGGGGAGAGATTTCGCGAAGCCAGGTCGGTGGGCGAGGATGGGATCAGAGGGGTAACTTCTGTAAATAGAACCGGTTAGCTACTCTGGGTCTCAAACGAGAAGAACAGACGTATCAGTAAGCAGAAATTCGGGGCAAGACCCACTGTGTCTGCGTCGCTCTGGGAAGCTGAAACATGGGCCGTCCTGGCCGCACCCACCCCACTTGCGAGAACGGCGTTTCTGGTGTCGATGCGGAGCCCCCGGTTCCCAAATAATACACCCAACCTCGATTCTCGCAAGCGAATCGACATCGGAATCGTTGAGACAAAGCAGAATCGAACTCTGACGTGCCCTATTCTAATATCCAGGATCGTCACCACCAAAAAATTACGCTCTTTCATATCACCCCTGATGACACGAAGTGTCGGCCGGAGGCTTAAGACGTACGTTGCAGTGAACCCACGACTGTGCTTCAAAGACATACAGTCCAATCCGATAGTTTTAACGACAGGATAAACCGGACGTTGATCATGAACCGAACCTGAAAAGACCCTTCGCAGAGGTCCTAGGCATGCAAGATCGCCTTCATGAAGGCTTTCGAGACGCAGTTCTGGCACAACTCCTACTTCTCGCTGCCAGACGATAGACCAGCATCATTCGGTGCAGACATGAGCGTGCATGCGTCTTCGGTGAGAGTCTTGAGAGGAAAGCCCGTACGGAGGTGACAAGCATGGCGATGGCATAAACGGGACACCGCCGCACTAGCCATGCACTTTCTCCTCCGTACGTTCCCCTCGTTCCCCATCGGATAGAAGCGCAATGCCAAATTCTCGCCTGGGTCCCTTCTCTGCTTGCAGACTCCCCCTCGGACGCAAACCGAAGCAAGAAGGTGAAAGAGACGCACCCGTCATTTGAGCCGTTAGTGTGATTTGAGAAATTCTGGCCTAGCACCTCCGCAACCAAGGTCAACAGCACATAACAGAGTGTCCGGGAATCCATCCAAGCTTCTTGCAAGCGGAGATGTTCAAGCGTCCTGAATCGGAGGTGTCTGGTCGCCTAGGTTCGTAAAGAGGTCAAAGCATGAGGATTGATAGCACAAGAAGGTCCAGAGAGGAGATGATGATGGTGGGAAGCAAGCTTGGCTCTGGCTTGGCCTTCGGCGGCGCCGACATAATGCATGCACGAAGAAGAGAAGCCGCTGCTGGCGCTTCGCGGCCACAGGCTGCGGGGGGCGGCGTGCAGGACAACCGACATCTCTTCCCTCTGCCGTTCTCGCTTGCTATATCCAACCTGCCTGCACACCTACGAAAATTGAGTCTGTTGCTTCAGGACTGCCGCCAAGGAATGAAACAAGTTGCGAATGGTACGTCTTATCACAGAGCTCCCCTGCAAGGCATGGAACTAGGGACTGGAAGCTGACCCGTCGCTCCGCAGAGTAACCGAGATGGATACATCCCCGTAGCAGGAGACGAAGACGATGCCTTACACCCTCCTTCAACTTGCCAAAGTATCCCGCACGGAGGCGTCCTCCATGTACTTCCCGATGACGGCAATTACACATATGCGTACGGACCAGCCGGAATTGCAGGTCTCCTACACAACTATTACGCCCTGGGATGCGCCGTCTTTGCATCCATTGGAGGGCTGACGTTCGGCTATGATCAAGGCGTAATAGCGAACGTGCTTGTCATGAAGGACTTCGTCACAAGGTGGCACCTGAGTGCTTGGGATACGGGTCTCATGAGTACGTCCTATACTTGCGTTCAAATATGGAATGGTCAAGTGAAAACGAGACGTTGCTGTGGGCATTAGCGGCTGCTCTTGAGCTGGGGTCCCTCGTCGGAGCGTTGACCGCCGGAACGTTTACGGACCAGTACTCTCGGAGACAGTCCATCTTCGCGGCGAGTGGTGAGTCGTACATTCAAGTCGCCAAGCGAATACGGCTGGATCATTCCTCCAGCCATCTTCTGCGTCGGTTCTGCCCTGCAGTTTGCGGCTCAGAGCCCGGACCAGCTGATTCTTGGGCGAGGGATCGGCGGAATAGGTGTAGGAGCTCTAAGGTGCGTCCGTCTCAACGAAAATAGTGGGTATATGCGCTCAATGCACCCCTCGCAGTATGCTCTCTCCACTCTACATGGCCGAAATCAGTCCACCCGAAGTTCGAGGCTCGCTCATGGCCCTAGAACAGTTCGCCATTGTTATCGGGGCTGTCCTCGGATTCTGGACGGGCTTCTTCACCCGGGATAGTGCGTACCCTCGCACATATATGCAGTGTACCACACTCAATCAGCCACGTCCCGGACAGTCGAAGGATCGGCTTCGTGGCGGATACCTCTCGGGATCCAGCTCATCCCAGGCATCCTTTTGGGCTTGGGTGGGCTCGCGCTTCCCCCCTCACCACGGCTCCTCGTTGCCCAGGGCCGAGTCGAAGAGGCGCTTGCTTCCCTCGCGAGGCTTCGCCTGCGTTCGCCCGCTGAAAGCGCGACTGATCCTTTACTCCAGGTATGAGCCACCCTTAATGATGATCTTCCAGTGGTGATGACTTCATACGGAGTAGATCGAACTGCTAGAAATGCAAGTCGAGGCTGCTCTCATCGAGCAGACTTCAACCAACGATAGCACCGGCGTCGCCAAGGCCGGGACTTTACAGGCTGAAGCTCACGCTTGGAGACGACTGTTTGGACCAAAGCTACTCAGACGAACTCTCATAGGGGTGGTCATGATGGTCTTCCAGCGTACGTCTCGTCCCTCGCAATTCTCGAAACCCACGAATCAATGTCATTAATATGCGAACAGAATGGAGCGGGATCAACGCGCTGCTGTACTACGGCCCGACGCTCATGCACTCCCTCGGCCTGCAAGGAGACGCAGTAACATTGATGTCCGCCGGTGGGATAGGAATCGTCCAGTTCCTCGCCGTCTTCCCGGCCATCATCTTCATCGATCGCCTTGGTACGCAGCCCCTCAACTCCCTCTACCTTCTGTAACCCTCGGATTGACCCAGATCCTTCTATACTTTCTACTTCTATGCAGGCCGCCGGCCCCTCCTTCGCTGGGGTAGCGCCGCCATGGCACTTTCGCACCTCGTCATCGCCGTCCTGGTTTACTGCTACAGCTCGGACTGGCCCACACATGCCTTGGCAGCGTGGGTCTCAGTTGGGTGCGTTTATGCGTTCACTGCTGCGTATGGCGTCAGCTACGGGCCCATCGGCTGGATCCTCCCGAGCGAGGTCTTCCCGCTCTCCGCCCGCAGCAAGGGCGTCGCCCTCTCCACCGCGTCCAATTGGACCAACAATTGTGCGTCCTCTCCTTTCACTCCCTGTCTACGCAGTGGGAAGAAAAGCTCATGGAAGCCGTACGATAGTCCTGATCGGGCTGCTGACCCCGGTATTCATGGAACGCTCGGCGAGTGGGACGTTCCTCGTGTTCGCGGCGGCATGCTTCGCAGGGTATGTCTGGTCGACGCACTGCGTACCTGAGACTGCCAACGTCTCGCTCGAGGAGATTGATGCTGTCTTCGGGTCGAGTGCCGGCCAAGAGGACGTCGACCTCAAACGGCGGGTGAGCATCCCACCTCCGACAGTTAAATGATTCTAGTGCTTACTCTCCTCGCTGTAGATCGAGGCCGATCTCGGGTTGCATGATCTCGTTCAGCGGTGGGCTGCCATGTCCGGTCGTGACCGGGCTGATTAGAGGAGAATATGTTCTTCACTATGATATTTATGGCTCGTGCGGCATGAACTTCACAGGACGGATCTATCATAACGTATCAATCTCGCCGCCTTCGTGTTCTAATCCAAATCGTATAATAAACAGCATAAAGCGACTACTCGTCATGATATCGCGGGGTCATCGTTGCTTGATTGTCTTGAGACTTTTGGAAAGCATGACATAGATGTTCGGCGTTTTGCAGGCGGCACGCCTGTCGTTAGGAGGACAAGGAGATTTGATATGGATCCGGACATCGACAAACAGACACAGGACAAAATCAAGCGACTGAAGTGCGAAGAGCGTGACAATAGAGACAGCGACGCTCCCATATCGTGATGCGAACGCCGCGCGAAGGGTGAATACTACACTACGTAAAAGAATCCCGGGTTGCATGCGAGCGCGGCAGACTGTATGGGGACAGATGAGGCAGGAGGCTACTAGGTACAGTACGTATGTATGTACTTCATTCAGTGCAGGACACGATTCGATGAGGAGACGGGGGGACAGTGGTAAAATGTAAATGTAAAGGGTGGGGGTGGCAACAACAGGTGAGGTAAAAGGTGTACCGAGACAGTGACAGTAACAGTAGTGAGGAACTATGAGCGTATGGAGTTGAGACGGGACGGCGAGATTCTTGATACAGATACGTACGACGACAGATTCAGATTATTGAGAGAGTCGGGACCCAGATAGGAATCAAGACGAAGAGGGAGGCCAACCAAGAGAGGGGACACTTGTTCCGGCGGTGGGCGACCTATACGCCGTACCGCGTCGCTAGCCGCTCCTGGATCACAGGCGGGAACGTCGCGACCTGCGCGGCCCAGCCGACGGCGTCATGCTGCTTGAAGCCTGTCAGGAGCTGCTGGAACATGTTGTTGAGCTCCGGCGACGGCTGGTTCCACCGGACGATCGCGTTGCAGAACCACAGCAAGCTCTGGACAACAAAAGCATCACAAACAAAACAATCGTCAGCATCACGTCTGCAGCTCACACAACATGACAGGAAGAAAGGTCGTCGCCACTGACCTTCGTGATGCCCGCGGGGTTCGTCTGGACGAGCGTGCAGAGCCCGCGGAACGCCGAGTCCTTCTCCTCGTTGTCCCGGATCTCGTACAGCGCCTGACACCACGCCTGCGCGAACTCGGGCAGGAGCGGCGCGACGAGCGAGGGGTGCATCAGCCCAATGCGGCCGATCGATACAGCGGCGTTCTCGTGGAGGCTCCTCGGTGCCTTGGGGTGGAGCAGGATGGGGATCAGGCGCGAGATGAGGGGGTGCACCCACTGCTGGAACTCGGGGTCATCTGATCGCGTGTGGTCAGCCGGGTGAGAAAGTGAAAAGGATATAAGGTCGAACTTACCCCGACCATAGCGGAGCGCGACCTCGCCGACGGCCCACGCTGCGTTATTGCATGCGCTAACAAACTCCACCTTCGGCTCGGGGTCGAGCTGGGCGATGAGCTCCTGCATGATGGACGGAACGTGTGGCCGGAGGAGCGGGAAACAGTTCATCGCCATATCGCCGACGAGCGCATATCCAGACTGGCGCACAGCCGCATGTGGGTGCTTCAAGCAGACGGTGAGGAGAGACAGCAAGTTCGGCTGGCCGCGCAATATATGTGGCTCGAGGGCCATGCCCAATCCTTGGGTGAGACCTGAGAGCAGGTCGAGCGCAACGACGAGGAACGAACGGTCAGGCTCGTCCATCTCCGGATTTTGCTGGTACGCCTGGTATTGGAGGAGGGACGTGTGCACGATTGTTTGACACCGCTCGAAGATCGGGCCGGCGTATGGGAGGAATGAGGGGCCCATGGCAATGGTGACCGACGCGAGACACTGCCATCGCATGCATCAGCGCAGTTAAGGATTTAGGTATGAAAGGAAGCTACCTCGAGGAGTGGAACAAGATCTTCGTCGTCGTCCTTGAGCTTCGACCAGCGCTTTAAGAGCGGAGGCATGAGAATCTCGACAAATGTCGGGTTCTGCAGTGCTGCGCCAACCGCGTCCGCGAGCGTGCCGACGGCGTCGTAGAGGATGAGCATGTTTTTGTGCTGATATTTGTCGAACGCGAACACGAGGTTGCGCAGCACAGGCTCGAGATAAGGTCCAAGTTCGGGACCTGCGTCCTCCTCGAGGGTGGCGAAGGCACTGCATCCTGCTTCTTGCACACGCTTGTTGTTGTCGAGAACCATTCGGAGGAGCTGGGGTGCAAAGTCAATCTCCAATCTCGCGCAAGAACACACGTCAATGCCTCACCCCTTCCAAAGTAGGCACGAAGAATGAATTCTTGTGCTCTTCTGAAATAGGCTGCGTGCACCAGCTCGCATACCGTCCGAGCGTCCAACACGTGATCGAGCGAACCAACGGCTGTACGAGATCATGGGTGAGCCAACTGCTAAGAATCGCACAGGTAGAACGACGCACCTTGGGATCGTTGAGAGTATTGATCAAGTAAGGAACAAGGGTCGGCAGATGGGGCTCGATAGCGTCGATACATCCTATAACGCCAGATCAACACGCAGATCAGCACATATAAGGACGCCAATGCTCACCTTCCGCCATCGCACCCAACGCCAGGATGCCGCTCTCTCTCTGCAGCCAGTCGTCGCTCCACAGCTTCGTCTTCAACGGCTCGAGCAGCACGTTCAGCAGGTCTGGGCCAAACCGGACTGCAAGGACGTCCAGCGCAGCTGCGGCGCACTTGCGCAAGTTCCACTCCGTCGACATCTCCTCTGCGAACTCCTCGTCGTCCAGATCATCGTAGTCATCCTCATCATCCTCGAGCTCCTCGCCATAGGCGCCGACGCGCTTGGCCGCATTCGCATCGTCGCCGTTCGCGTCGTGCTCGAGCCCGTGCGACTTGCCGCCGTAATGGCGCGGCTTGATGTCGCTCTCCTTGTCCGGCACAGCCGCGTCCTCCTCGTCGCCCTGGAGCCACAGAAGGTCGTCCTCGCTGTACACCATGCAGTCGAGAAGCGTGGGCGCGACCTTGGCGAGCAGTGGGTGGAGGTACGGCGCGAGGTCGGGGTCCTCCGCGAACGTGAGCCAGAACTCGCACGCCTCGAGCGCGACGTTCTCGTTGCGGTCGCGCGTCGAGTACAGCATGTACTCCGCGACGTTGGTCATCTCGGGCATGAGCTTCTCCGGACGCGACGCGAGGAGGAGGACAAGCGCCTGGCAGACGTGCCGGCGCACGGACGGGTCGTCGTCCGCGGCGCGCTTGAACAGCGCGGCGATGAACGTGTCGATGTGCGCGAAGAGCGCCTGGCAGCCGATCGGCACAAAGTACGACAGGCAGGCGATCGCGTGCGCGCGCATTTTCGAGGACGGGTGCTCGGAGAGGACGAGGAACTTGGGGATCATGAAGTCTAATGGCATGGCGCCGTTGATCTCCACGTCGAGCTTTCGCGGGTAGTCCTCGCACGCCTTCTCGAGCACGTTGAACGCGGCCTGGGAGGGTTCTGTGTCAGTACGGGTTTTGGGTGCTCCACAGGGTTCTTGACATAAGGTTGGCTTCTGCACTGTTACGGCAGATATGTCATGGACTGAGTCGGCGTCGCAAACCTATCGTTTGTCGATTATGCCCCGCCTCCCTCGACTCGAGGCACCAGTACGCCCATCATACAACAAGAGGATAGTAGAGTGGGGAGGACTTGTGCGATATGCCGGTACCGGACTAAACACTTAGGAACAGTGTATGGGGTCTCACGGCGACTGAACAAGAGGCCCACTGTCCTCGGGAATGAAAGCTTGGTAGAAAGGTGTAGAAGGAGGCACATATAGCGCCACCATGCCGCCGCACCAATTACGGCTAACACAAAAGAACAAGGGCCGCACTCGCCAGGGTAGGCAATATCTCCATACGCCGTTGAAGTCAAGATCGACCCGGGCGTGAGGTCCTTGACACAGTAGAACGGGGAGAAAATGGCAAAAAATCGCAACAGAACCGAAATCGTGGCGCGTACCTCTTGTTGATCTGCACTCGGCACGTCCAACATGTGCACCAGCTGCTGCAAGCACTCTGGCCAGTTCTTGGGCTCCAGGATGCCGAGGAACGCGACGATGTCCTGCGCGGCCGCGCCACGGACCATAACAGATGCATCGTTGAACGCGGTGAGGACGGCGGCCTTGACAAACGCCTGAACTTCCAGTGCGGCTCGGAGAATGAGGCGTGCGTTGTTCTTGAGGAGATAGCCCGCAATGGTCCGGATCCGGTCATCCTCCTGAGGCATGGCAGAGAGGATGTATGCGAGGTATGCGATGTAGTCGGGTGCACGCGTGAAGTTGTTCAATTTCTGGGAAATGAGAGTCATAAATGAAGCTGCGCGGGGGTATGAATGGGGAGACGATGGGGACGTACGTGGGTGATGTTCCGCTGTACGGCAGAGTTGCGGGTGTCTGTGGACTCATGAATGGTCTGCAGGATTTCCTGCAATCCTGCTTGCTGCGGCGTCCAGGAGGTCATGGTCGGAGGAGGAGGAGGAGGAGAAGATGAAGGAGCGGTCCCTGCGTCTAACCCAACATTTCACTAACGACTCGCTTATCTTCAATCTATACTGTCAAAATCCACTTTCAATCCTTTATCCCTTATATGGACTTACATGCAAGAAATGCTCTTTTGTTGAGCGCTTCCTGCCCACTCTGCCCCTTTCCTTCAAACCTCATTGATCCTCCTCCTCTCGACCACTGCACCTCCCCAACACAATGCTCATTGCACGCACAATGTCGAGCACAGAATTTAAGACCTCACACACAGTTATCATCGCGAGAAAAGTGTGCTTACAAGCGCTCGTTATCATTTCAGGCTAATTACGTAGACTTTTGTCTGCTCGTGGACTTTGCAGATCAACCACCAATGGCTTGGCGCAATCGTCGACCTCTTCTCCAGCGCCGCTCTTCGTCACCGAGACGGTCGTCTCTCCCCGGTCCTTGCAAGCAGCAAGCAGATTGCTGTTGTAAAGCCGCTAGCAAAGAGACTCGCGGAACCACTGTCGGACGATCGTCATCCTAGCCAGGTATGTCCTTTCTTCTCCGGCCAGCTACCGTCCATCCCGACGGATATGAGCTTCTTGAGATCGATAGTAGTGCGGCCTGACAGTGCCTTCCGCACATGGGCTTGCGATTGACCCCGGATTGGCCCAGCCGCGGCTTCATCATGATAGATTCGAAGACGATAGAAGCGGGCCTCCGGCCTTAATTTCGTCTCCCGGGCCACGAGTCCCGGAACTCTGTCTTTGGTTTCATCTTCTACACCCACCCGTTTGTTCGAAACTTGCCTAGAGGAGGAAAGCATACAAGTCAGAGGCACGGCAGGCTGAAAGAACCATCCATGGGGCTTGGCTTAGAGCTCTTACAAGCCATAATATACCGGCGGCCATGCTCCACCGCCACGACGTGCGGGAACTGCTGGTGTCTGACGGGGAAGCCGCAAACTTCGTGTCTTCTTTTTCTCGAAGATCCTCCGGAGGGCTCACGTATAGAGTCATCCCATGTGCTCACTGGTCATCCTTTCAGGGAGCGAACATGCAACGCCAACCTGCCGTTTGCATGCGCCTCCCCCGCATGGGCATCTTGCTGTCCACTGTCCGTCGTCCACTGTCCACTGAAGCCGTCAGGCTGAAGCACCACACGCGTATACGGTTGCCTGCGCAACGCCTCGCCCATCTCTTCGTCTCGTCTCCGTTCAGTCCTGCTCATTCAACTTCATACAACTGCCAAGCTCCGGCCGAGGATGCCAGATGCCACCCATCCCCATTCGTTGAGAAGTTACGGCTGTTTTGATGTAGGCTCAAACGCCCCGTCTAGAATCCCCAGGGACGGGAGCGGACGTCGGGCGATTCTGAACGCCGGACCTCGTCGGCTTCGGGAACGTAGGGCGAGGGGGTGAGGGCACACATGAGAGTAATGTCCGTCGCGCAGTGCATCTCAAGCGATCCTGGATCCCGCTCGCGGCCGGCAAGTAAGGAGTGGCGTCACCGCCTTCATTTCTGGGATCTGCGAGATGCATATGCCCTGATACTTTGCCTCGCTCCTTGAGTCCCCTCTCACTAAAAGTGTATTCTCCAAAGCCACCGGTGCTTCGCGACCTCTCCTTGGTAGCCCCAAATCCAATGAGTGGTGGCAATTCCCCTGGCTATCGCACATGAGCCGCGAGACTGGGGGGTGAGGCCGCGAAGACGTAAAACGCCACGATGTGTAGTTTAGCCTCCACGTTCTCAGACTTCCCCGCCGGCGTCCCCAGAGCCCGCACTTGAACTTTGAATCCTCGTCGGTGCTCACCGGAATGCCAACTAGCCTTCGACCTGTGGGGTCCTGTCATGCGAAGCGGCGAAGAGAGGAGGCCCGAGTAGGAACCATAGCGACGCCTGGCGTTGCGTAGGTCTCGAGAACCAGGGCGAGAACGGGAACGAGAGCGAGAACGTTTCCCGGATCCCCGGGCTTTGGCTGGAGATCGCTCGACCGTCCAGAGAGCTCATGGAAAATTTTAAATATCGCGAAGCGACAAATGTTGATGTCGACGTCCCCAGCCGTCTACCGTCAAATTATCGGTCTCAAATGTACTGGCGATAAATTAGGGCCTCGAGGAGGATGTCAGCTTCGTCGACCAATTCAGGTCGGGCTTCCTATAAGGCCAGTGGACCTGTAAAACGAAAACACTTGGCTGGTGCTTGCATTGCGTTTCAGCCGTCGACGTGCACGGTGAAAGCATCCGGGAGGGGATCGGTACGGAGTACTCACCAAGGGAAACTGCCTGCGAAGAGCAACTCTTGCCTTGACCCTCCCGACCTCATCGCTGGGTGTGATGCTCTGGACTAGGCTGGGCGAGGGCTGCTCATGATCAGCGTAGTGACCGATGGTACACTCATAGATAGTAGTACCCCTGCCCACTGTATAGATGTAGATGCCAAACATGTACTTACCGAATAATGTAGCGTGCCTCTAACCTTGTCTCTGTGAGCCTATGCTATCGACGTCTGGGCGGATGTTGGGCGGATGGATGCACACGAACGCGGGATCCTTGTGGCGTAGGTTCAGACAGACCATCCCACATGCCATGAGGCGTTCCATACATGCCTCCAACAACACCTTCGAGATCTGGAGCGTAGTCCTCGACAATCGCCGCACTTCCTCCTCATGCCTCTACCCGTTTAACCACACGCCGCAGACCAGTACCGTCGAAACATTGAGGAGATCCACTGCCCCTCCCCCGTCCATAGCGTAGTTAGATCCGTCCAGCCACCGTCAACCCCTGATGTCTGATGCATCAGTCTACTCAATACTAGTAATACAATCATGAGCATGTAGGCAAGGGTCTCGAATGCGCGAGGCGAAAGGGGAAGGTATAGTCTGCTGCATGACGCGCAAAAGGTGCAAGGTGCAAGGTATCACTACAGTACAGATGTGCATGCAAATGCGAAGGGGAAGTGAATGCAAACGAAAGCGGCAACAAACGACGTCGACAAGCGGCGGAGACGGATTATTGGGCGTTCTAAATACGATACGATGCGATGGCGGTGGGGTTGAGGGGAAGGGGGAGGAGGGACGATATGCAAATTGCACGAGCTCTATCATCGTCTACATGAGCGAGCTACTAGATACATGTGCGGGAAGGATGGCGAGGGGAATGGACGGGAAGGGGCGGCGCGATGAAACGCACCGAGCGGCCAGCGCGAACGCAAAAAATATGCATCCACAGCGCGCGGCGCAGACAAGCATGGAGGCGGCACGAGCGTCCTGCAGACGAACCCTGAGCGAGGCGCGGATCGGCGCGTCTATCACGTCAAGCTGAAGCGGCTCTTGAGCAACTGCATGCGCGACGCGCGCGGCTTCTCGGTCGTGAGCTCCGGCTCTGATTCCATGAGCGAGGACAGGTCAGCGCCGGGCGGCGATTCCGGGTGGAAGGGGCCCTTGAAGATCTTGTGCTGGGCAAATCCTAGGATGGGGCTGTGGGGGAAGTACTCGGTCAGCTCGGTGGAGGGTGAGAAGACGGCGTGAAGGTGTAGCTGGGATAGACGGAGCGGGATGGTGAGGGGGGAGAACAAAACCTACATGGCACCTATTGATGCGCCGAGGACGATCTGGGTCATCAAGGAAGGACTATAGCCCTTGTGCACGATCGCCTGAATCGGGAGAGAAATGATGACAAGCCTTTGTCAGAAGGTTAGCTCCAGAAGGGACGCTGGTCGAACGTACGAGGAAATGCGAATTGTTGCGGTCAAAGAAGAAGCGCAGTGCAAAGCTCATCCCATTCTGCTTCTCTATAATGAGGTCGACGCCCAGTCCGATGAGGAATGTCCCGATAGCCGCACAGCATGTGGACTAGGACATACACCATACAGTCAGCTGCAAGATGATCTCGATTCCAATTCCGGACTCACAATGCCAAAGTGCTGCCAGAGGAGCATTAAAAACAGCCCCATGACGAAAAATACCGCGAGCACAAGCCAGTTGAGACGATAGTCCGGTACGAGCAGGCCGGGGCGCAGGAGCACGACGCGGATGCCGACGGAGAACCCGCCGAGAACGCCGAGCAGGAGGAGGCCGGCCCAGCGCCCGAACTTGAGCACCCCAACCAAGAAGCCGATCGCGAAGCCGGCGATCGCGATGACCGTCAGAAGGATATCCGAGAGCCCGTCCGAGCTCACGGTGTTCACGAACGCCGCCCACACTGCGACAATGAGAAGGAGGAGGAGGCACCGAAAAGAATACGAGCACAAGGAAGGGCGTCAGCACCTCAAGTCCACCAACAAAATTGCGGTCAAAGGTGGATGGAGACGCACCGCACACGGTCAGTGCTAGCCCGACAGCCATCCCGGTGGTGAACCGCCATAGGCGGACGCCCGCCAGGGCGAGTGGGATGCCGACGATGAAGATGAAGATGAGCCAGAGGATCGCGGGGAGGGAGAAGCCTGTTCCTCCGCCGTCCGTCCCCGAGCCTTGTGGGATGGCTTGGTTGGTCGCAGGGTCGAGGACAGTCGTGTTGCCGCCAACCTGCGACGACACCACGATGGGTGTGGCGCGCTTCCAATGGTGCGTGGCGTGGTGCACATCGAGTCTAAGGTGCAATTCCCTTGAGACGGGGGAAGCACAGACGCTAATGTCGCGGGCCAGCAGCAGGAGAAGCCATGAGATAAGCGTTAGGATGTATGATGTGTTTTGGCGGAGGAACTCCGCCATGAGCGACGGTGGTCGACACGATGTCGAGAGCCAACTTGGATGCGCTGTCGAAGTAGGGTGCCTTCTGCCGAGCAGTGGATGAGATTCTGCTCCTTCGGAAGCGCGTGTCGAAGGCAACGCCAAGCGCGACGGCGCGGGGACGAGTAAAGACTGACGAGGGTAGGACAAGGAGTGACGAGGGGCCGGAGGTGGAGGAAAATGGAGAAGAGCAAGAAGTCGGGAGAAGCTGAGCGTCGCCGGCGCTACTGCGGAAATGGCAAGGAGGTGGGGCGTATGCGGGATCTAAGGACCAGAAGCCGGACCCAGGCCGGGTAAACAACCGTTGACGGAGGCGACGAAGAGGATCAAACGAGGGTCAGTGGCCAGCCCGACAGCCAGGAACAGAGATGAGAAGGGGGAAGCACGATAGGCGAGCGCTCGGAAAGCGTACTGTACCCCTCGTTCGAGGTGGAGGTCGGTTGTGTTGGCAACAGTCCTTCTATGATATCATCCGGCTCCCAGGACAATTAATATGCCCGTGCCTTGATTCGGTATGAGGTCCAAGACTGTCTTGCATTGCAGAATCCGGGATGATCGACAGTCCAAGTGCTCGCGGTCCTTGTGCAGGGGCCAGACAGTCCTTGCAACAGAATTGAGTGGAGGGATGGGTCGCTGCGCAGGCTGCGGGCCTGCGACCGAGCGTCGTATTCTGATGACTGAACTCTGCACTTTCTCGTGTGGTCGTCGCTACAGGAACACACACTTGAAAGAGGGTCCTGAAAATAGAACAAATATGAATGGCGTCGGTTACGGACTTCTTTGAAGGTGCAACGGGATCATGCGGCCATTAGATACAACTTGCCTGATCGGCGTACCATCCACCACACTGTGGAGCGCACTCAGGTGGACTTTCGGACTTGTTGGATGCACCCCTCATGGCGGTAAGAGCGAAGCGAGTGTCCGCATCGGTGTTGGGGAAATTAGATTCGGAGGGGAGCATGGAAAATGAAACGCGCAGCAGCGTCGTCAACCGACTGTCCGATAGATCTGCTGCCATTTCGGGTATGGTACCGAAGTTTACCCGATACCGATAGCAGCTCGGACTCTCCGGATCCTGCAAGCGAACCACTACATTGATCTCATCATTAGCCTTACGCTGGATGCGCGGCACCATTAACGAACTCCTGTGCGTGTCGTAAAGTACGATGAAGTGTTTAGGAACGGGCGGACGGCAAGGATATACGACGGCATCATCGTCACGGTGTGCGGATGTTAGAGTAGTGGGATACCAGTGGTCTTTTCGCGATCGCTCAATGCCCCCATCCCCCCCCAGTCAAGTGGTGTTGCACTGCGGGTGACTTTGATCAGCATCCGCGGTGCGCCCTGCTGCGACCAATTGCAACGAAGCTTAGAGGCGCAGGGGACGGGGGAGGTGACGGCGTTGTGCCTGAAAATCCTATGCCCTCGAATTTCAAGGGATCGCAGATTGTGGCCACCTTCGGAGTGACCTCTTCCGGTACTGTACTCCACTAGCTATTGTACTAATGGTATGTTCCTGCTTTACTATCGAGTGGGCGCAGGGCGATCGACACGACCCGGCAACGAGGGACCGATATCGCTGGGCACACTGTTTTGCTTAACTAACTACTTACTTGAGTTCCGTATAGTCGGAGAATTAAATGAGCTCGAGCCTGAGGTAGCCCACTTGCTCTAGTTTCACGAACGTCTTGGTGATGAGGATGGTTGGGCGTTTCGAATGCTTGACCTCGATTTTCGCAGGTACGCTCGACTGCCGGCGGATATTAAAGGTCGAAACGCAGACACGCTTCTTGAGGAAAGCGAAGCAATGCATATTCAATCCAAATGTCATTGACAATCACAAAACCTCTATAAAGTCCATATATTACATTATTGCTTTTATGTGACCAGCACTGCGACTCGAGTTCGACCGCGTCCGTCGAGGACCACAAGAGCTACTGACTCACACGGAGGGATTTTTCCCCCTTTACTTCAGGGTAGCGAAGCCAACCGCGTTCTGCTCGAATGAAAACGCTGTGTAGACGTTCTTCATGAAGCTGCAAGGTTAAATGGGGCTTAGTGAGCACCATTATATCGCCGCGGCCTGAAAGCGGACTCGCGCTCACCTGTCGCCGATCAGCCAGACGTTGTCCCCGAGCCCGAGGTCCTTCGCGGAGATGGCGCCGACACAGTGGGTGCTGTCAGCTTTACCAGCCTTAAAGCTAACGACGGATAGTTAGCACTGTCGAACGCGCTAAGCGGGAGGTAAGGGGAGACTCACTTGTCAGCAGAGATCGTCCACTGCTTGCCTCCCCAGCTCAAGGAGATGTTCGACGGGACGTTCGCGCAGGGGAAAGTGTAGAACTCGTTGTTCTGCTGGAACACACCCGAGCCGGGGATGCTCTGGTAGAGCTTCGCGACGATGTCGGGCGGCCCGTAGATAAGCGTGGTGCCCGAGTCGATGATGGTCTTCATCTCCGACGACACGGTCTGTTCCACGTGCATCAGCTCAGATGCTGTGTGATAGCCAAATAAAAGGTGCGCTCACCGTAGATCCAATCGTCAACTGTCCACCACCGATCTGCCAGTACCCAGTGCTCCCAACGATGTCGTGGTACTCAATATCCCCCGTGTACTTCGCCGCGTCCGTGCCGCCAATATAAAGCTCCGAGCCGGCCTTGGCGATCCTGAACCCGAACACGGCTTCCTTGATCGCGCCCTGGGCCTTCGCGGTGTTGACGAAGGGCGGCTCGTGGATGCTCGAGAGCGACTGGTACCCGAGCCCCATGATGCCGTCGTCCGCCTCGGGCGCGAACGACTCGGAGAGGATGTGGACGGGCGCGAAGTACTGGCCCTTCGCGGTCACGCCCGCGACCTGCACGTTCTCTTGCCAGACGGGCCCCGAGACGGACGAGCCGTCGCCGTAGTGGATGATGAACTCCTTGTCGGTGCGCGTGCCCGAGGAGGACGTCTTCGGGTCGTACTTTTTCTTCTTGGAGAACAAGGAGTCGGTGCAGTTCGTCGATGGGATCCAGAGGTCGGAGGACCCGGCTACGGGAGGATGTAAGTGGTCTGACCAGTGCCAGAGTGGGGGGGATACGTACTGTCAAAGTCGACGAAGAACGATTGCGACGGAGTACCGACGCCGATGTTTCCGGCCCAGTACTCATCGTGGTTCTCGTCAGTGAGGGACTCGGACTGGCGGCGCTCGAGGACAGGGGCCGTCATGAAAGGTTTGATCTCGGCGCCCTCGTTGAAGGCGTGACGACCGACATTTTTCTCCAGATTCTGTAGATTGTTGCGGTGTTTGCTATACTAAACGTCAGCATGGCCGAGCACCGGAGAGAACGACGTGCACGAACTTATGATCCCGCGCAACCTGGCGAAGGGCCTTAGCATAGTCAAACATGCCCTCGCTGTCCGTAAGCGCATTGCGCTTTTGGAATGGGATGCGAGCGCCAAGTCCACTGGCGACGGGACTGGCAGCGGCGGGGAGGACGAGAGCAAGCGCAATGAAAGATGCCTTCGCGTACATGTTTAAGTACTATTACGATTATATGGTATTGCTAATGGTTGTGTTGTGAGTTCTTGGAGTGAGCGACGTGTTTTGTGGATGGGGACTTACGGCAGGAAACGGGGGCGTTATATACCCGAAGGCCCCTCTACTCCACAGCATCCCGCCTTTTTGGGAACGCACTAGCGGAAGTGGACTTAGCAAAAAACTTCGAGGCTTCGACCACAAGACCAGAGCGTTGGTGAGGAACATCCGACGGCCTACGAGAGTATCTGTGCGGCGCGGAACACTGCTTTCCGCCCGACGAGTTGTATGAACGGTACGCCTTCTTCATGATATCCTAACCGATGTCGATAGGCTCAACCTGAATGCGGGCTCGTTCGAGAGCAACCTGCCGCAGGACATGGTACACATGCAACAGCTGGTCCTGTTTATGATCGGTATGTGAGCCAGCGCCTCCAAGTCGTCTTTGGGGAAACTCACCGAGAATTCCAATAGTTCGGATACAGAATGAAGACCTTGGGCATATAGCCAACGTACTCGGGTGTAGCGTCAAAGTAGCGGGGAAGGCGAAGTGAGAGGGAAGCGCCCGGCTGTTGCCAGAACATATGTTCTCACGCTTTGTGGCCTAGCCCTGGCATGAGCTCCAGCAACGTACGTACTTACTTACAACCACCACAGTATCGACTACTTCCAATTCAATACTTTTCGCCTCCAAGTAGTGTGCGATACTCCTTTGAGGCGGTGTGTGATATAGAATGCCTGGCCGTGTTATTCTTACCGAACTTTGCTATTAGACAAGATCAACCCCGAGCTGCGGTTCAATGTTCAATGTCGAACCAAGACAAAGTCTCGCGCGTCCTGGAACTGGTCTCGCACCTAGGCGGGCCGAGTTGCTCAACCCATGAGCTGCAGTGGGTGGCAGATATCCCAGCAGGAAAACGACTACTGGAGTGGCTAGCTAGCCAGCTTCCAGACCCAACCTCTACGTCGGACTCGGATGGCATTTCAGGCCCCACTAACCACAACGCGGATGCGACTCGCGACGTTTCGGGCCGAATACAAACTGCTATTTCTCCAATCGCGCTCTACACTGGAGAAGTTGACGCGTAAGTACTAAGTTGTGGCTCATGTTTGAGGTTTAGGATGCTAACAGTTATCCAGATTGAATGCTTTGGAAGCGCGATATAGCGGAGTGCTGGAAGGAGAGAGCAAACGCGCCGTGGCCCCTGCTGCATACGAACTCCCTTCTCAGTTGCGGTAAGGCCCGGTTATGCATGCCGCACCCATGCTTGCTCATTACGTTGCACCAGGTCTCGCACCAATGCGCTAGAATCTGAAGCAGATTTGCTCGAGAGGCAAGCGGCCCGACTGAAACACAGGCTCGGTGCAACCAAGTAAGCTGATCCTTGCACGACAGCCGAAGAAAATGAGGCCCAGCTCACTTCGCTTCGCCCTTCAGGGTAGCAACCAAGGACTTGAAGCACGCAATCCATGCGTTACGGAAGCAAATCCAAGATCTTGATGTGTCAATAGAAGAACAACAGCAGCTGTTGACCGATCTTTCAGTGGAGGTGCGACGCGCTTTTGGTCTCAAGCTCGGCATCGTATCGTATGCAATCCTAACAAAGCCATTCATAGACGGACAACGCGATAGCGCAGCATGTTGACTTGGCGATCCGCGCGATACAAGACGCTATTCCGGTGACAGCGTCCAAGGACACCGACGCCTTCGAAGGATACAAAGCCGACCTGGCGTCGCTGAGCCGCTCACGCGCCGCCGTAGCAAGCATGGTCAAGCATCTGTACCTCACGCTCGACGAACGTTACGCCTCCTTGCCAGCCGCCTCTGAACTCCAGCATGATGCAGAGATCGTGGACGCCAAGCTCAGGGAATTAGCGAAAGACATGTCGATGTCCCAGAATCTGCTTCAGGCGGCGTACGTCGACCAGCTGGGGAAAATGGCGAAGGAGTTGGAGGCCGGAAAAGCTACTCCCGACACAATTGCGAACAACATTCGTTTCTCCGCCGCTACTTTGGAGTCGAAAGAAGCAGCCACCTCCGCGCCCAGTTTGAAGGTAGATGTGAAGGACGAGTTGGAACGCGCCGGGCGGATGGATCGACTAACGTTGCTCAAAGCCCAAGAGCGAGGGCTAGATTCCGTACGTCTTCAGATGCTTCCTAGCAACAGGGATTCACTCACCTCAAGATTCGCTGATAGGCCATCGACTATATACGAGACCGGTTGATACCCCGCCTACAGCAAACGTACGATGACCTATACTCGAGAAGCGTGGCAACGGTCGAGACTGAAGCGATCGTGAGCGCGCTCATCGAGGAGTTGGAAGACATCAACGACGCTGTTGAGAACTCTAAAGGCTGCTGTTCGAGCGGGAACGTGGAAGATCCGGAGGACCTTTTTGAAGCAGAGCTGATCGAATTACTCAAGGGGCTACCTGGTAGGTTTCCGATCTTACGTAGTGGATTTTTAGTTTGACGCTTATGGGTTGGTTACTGATAGACACTCAAGGCAACGCAGCAGTGCTATTAAATCGTAATGATGTAGAAAGGGAGATATCCGCGCTATCCGCGAGGCTCGCTACGTCTAGGGGTGCAGATGAGAAGTGGCCTGCCCAGCTGCATGATCGCGTTCGAGAACTGTACGTCCACTACCGTCTGTATCCCCATTCATATATTAAACCTCTTCCAGATCCTCGAGCACTACGCTGCTATTGGCCACCGCATACGCAAACTCTCCGGTCAACACTTCCCCGCCATTCGCGCCGAGCGAGGATCAGGCCATACTACAAACCGACACGCGTGCGAAGGCGGAAGAACTGATCGATGCGGCCGGCAGGCTCCAGAAGGTATGGATACGGTCTCTAACGGAGTCACGTCTTTTTTGTCACTTATTCTGATGAGTTGCAGGAAACGGAACTCAGCTCCAGGGACAAACGCAAGCTTGGATCATTTGTGGAAAAATGGGTCGGAGGCGGCCGGAAGTGATCGCGAGTGGCAAACCTGAGACCCAAGGACGCACTGTACACTTTATCGCACATTGATTTTATTTTGTTATTCCGTTTGCATGGCAGCCGCGCTTGGTCGTCAGGGTATTACGGTTATGAAGGAGGGTTTCAACTTTCTTGTGCACCTGCCTTTTCTGGCACGCCTCCGGCTAATACGCTGAGACGCTCGGAGCGGAGGCACTCCTTAGACACTTTTGCCATGTCTTTCCTCCGTGCTTGACTCTTCCTTTTCTTAATATCTTAAAAATCACTGCGTTGGCCGTTACCATGCCTTTGATGTCTATGCGAATGTGAAGCCTCGCTCCAACGCCCCGATAACGCATCGACTTGACCATGGACTTTGTATTCGACGCCAAGGAGGCGAACGCACAAGCACTCGCATACGTGCGCAAGGAGTCGCTGGATATCTTCAATCGCATCCATTCCGTGCAAGAGGATGTTCATTTCGTTGGAAAGGTTCACGCGGCATATACGGAGCTGCCCATATTACGTATGTTCTCCTCGATCATGTATTCGTGGTGCCTACGTATACGAATACCAGTTGTTCAGCGAACTTGCGTTGTGGCGCATGGTATGTGGACCCTGCGATTGTGAGCCTACGACCCTCGCACAACCAGACCAACGAACGTTGACCTCTCCATCCACCCCGCCAACGTTGCTAAGGCCACACCGGAGCCGGCGTATTACAAGTCGACGGATGGGCACTTCGGAAACTGGAACTTCAACCTGAGGCGGCCAAACCTCCATCTTCTCCCTTATATCATAGAAAAGCATGGGTATGTCCAATCGTGCATTTCTCGCAACTCCTTCCTGACGCACTCGTGAGCTAAGACTGGTGCTTGTCGACTCGACCCGTGCGGGCAAACGCATCCCCGACGCGCTCTCGAAAACGGTGCCCATCTGGTGCGCGGTCCTCAACCGCGCGATGGTGCTATTGCATCCAGAGAAGAAAGAATGGGATGTCGAGCTGTATTGTCCCCCGGGCGCAGTCAGCGAGCAGGAGCGTTCACAGATCGTTCCCCGTCTGGATGGATGGGCCTGCACACTTGTCGTGAGTACATTCTCTGGTCGATCTCAGAGGCGGGTGTTTGCTAACTGCCAACGCGATAAGGCATCCGCATACACTTTGCCCGACCTTCCCCTTCCCATGCGACCACTTTGGATCACCCCGGCGACGTCGGTATTCCCTCAGCTCCTCGCACCGGAGCATGCTAGATACCTGCCTATCATCTGTGTCTCCGCCTCAAAGCAAGTGCATGAAGGAGTGCATGAAGGAGTGGAGCGCCGCCTGAACGGGTTCTCATACGTCCAGGGGTCGGGCGACGATCATGAACTCTGGGGCATAGTACGTCCTCCCTTGCACTCGCATCTCCTCACCGCCGTCCGCTCATATCACTCCAGGGTTTGACCCCGGCTCTCTTCTGGAAGCATAAAGACGAGCTGCTTAGGGCCTCACGTGAACAGCTCCCGGGTGTCGTGGAGGAGATCGTGCGACAATCTAAGATTGGGCAACACGGTGACACATGGAAAACACACCCAACTCTTGTAACAGCAACTAGTGGGCGGTTGTTCATTGGGAGCGTCGCCGACATGCCCTCGGACGTCCCCGATACCCTCCCCGATGCCGACAGTCCCGTGTCCTTTGTCATCGTATCCGCAAACAATACATTGCCGCAACCCCCTAGCACTGGCCAGGCTGCCGAACCCGAGCAACTGTCCAAGGATGCTCACATCCTCAAGCTCAAGCTCGCAGAGGGCAAGAAGGACCAGCTCGCATTCCTGCAGGTCATCCTGCCCGCAGCGACGCGGTTCATCCAAGCGTGCTTCGCGCGTGGGGACGCGATCTGCGTGTGCTGCGATACGGGTAAGGACGCTGCCGTCGGAATCACGCTCGCTGCGCTCCAGCTGTTCTTCGACGATCACGGCCGCCTTCTCGAGCCAAGGGCCGCAGGTGCGTGGTCTCGATTGAACTATGTGTGGGCGGACGATGCTGACGGCCATGGGGGTAGGCTGTGCTGCGAGCAAGGACTCGATCCGGACGCGACTGCAGTGGATCATCGCGAGCAGGCCTGCGGCGAACCCGTCGCGCGCGACGCTGAAGCGCGTGAATGAGTTCCTGCTCTCGCCTCCGTCCTTCCGCCGTCGGTGAACCACTCGTCCTCCAAATACCCAAACGTCAAAGGGCCGGGTAATATACAATGTGGAGTCTGAACAACTTAGGTGTATCGCTACAACGCAGTCTCAATCTCATTCTCAATACACACACTACGGCTTCTTGACCGGCACGAGCTGCACCCCCGCCACCGAGGTATACACAATTAGCCTGAACGCCGCCTGCACGCCCGCCCTGTATGTCGACGGCACGACGAGGTACCGCCCGGGCTGCAGGGCCAGCTGCTCGATCACCACGCCCGCGGTCGCATCCGAGTACGGCCCGGACGTCGCGACGTGACGCCCGAGCGTGCCCGCGCCCTTTCCCCTTCCCTTTGCAGAGGGCGAGTTGAAGATGGTGAGATTGAGCGCGATCGAGGGCGACGGCGCCGCGAGCTGCAGGCGGAAGCGCAGCTGCGCCGCGCTCGGCGGCGGGACGCTCAGCTCGTACGTCGGGTTCGAGGCGTACGTCCCCGTGCTCGGCCCGCCTCCCGCTGTCTCCGCAGTCCTGCAAATCGTGATTGGGATAAGGACTGGGCTGGTTTGAATTGGGGACGGGGGAAGGGGGAAAATGAGGGGCGCACCATTCGTCGCGGAGGACCTTGCTGAACATCCCCGCGCCCTCCTGGAGGATGGGCATGAGGTCGAAGCGGTCGGAGCACTCGACTTTGAGGGCAAACTTGCCGAGGTGGCGGGGCTCGAGGGCGGACACGACGAGCGTGTAGTCGCCCGCTGCGTACCGGATCGAGTCAGGGATGACCGGGGCGAGAGACGATGCGTGGACGTACGTGGAATGTGTCCAAACGCGTTGGCATATCCGTAGCTGTACGGCCCTGAGGAGAGCGCGAGGTCGTTGTGGCCTAGCCTGTTTGCGAGTTTAGCTTTGCCGCTAGGCGCAGGAAGGGGGGGCTACAGGACACACTCGTTGATCCTCGCTCCTTGTGACCAGGCAAGCATGAGGTTCGCAGGGATGTGTCGATCCGTGCTTACAGTCACGGACAGCGCTGACTTCACATCCCTGCTGGCGCGCGAGAACGGCGCTGCGTGTGGATGTACACGCAGATGGTACTGCGGGTTGAGGTAATAGGTGGGGAAGGTGTGGTTGCCCCCCGCAGTCTTCTGCGTGAACGCGCCTTCCACCTATACATGACGTTGACGTCGGCATGGTTCCCTAAGTCATAGCATGGGGACGGCCACTCACGTCCTTGGAATAGAGGAGCTTGTTCGGTGTATGTACCCAGGACGCTTTGCAATGGGAGTACACCGTGAGGGTGAAGCCAACGTCTTCCCGTTCGCCTTCGTAAGACGCGACTACTGTCCAGAGGTCCTCTGCATGGGAGGTCTTCACCTTGACCTGACGTGCATTTAAGCTTTTGAGGAACACGAATGACGCATATAGCCACTCACGAGGACGTGCGGCACGTTCGTGTACTCCCCCTTGAGCGCAGATGATAAGAGGAAGCCCGTCTCATGATGTCATTCAGGACGTACCTTGGTAGACAGCACGTCATGTCCGGAGGGCACGCCCGTTCCAAACCCGCTGTCCGCGGTCAACGCGATGTACTCTTGCTGCGTACGGTGGCTTCGTAAGTGACGGGTAAGGAGAATCCATGTCTCCTCATCCTGGTCAGGGCTGTTGGCAGGATCGAGCCGCAGCTGTGCGCGGAAATGGGTTGCTGAAAGAAACTGAATTAGGATATTGTAATGATTATCTGGTAGCCGCTCACATGTGTCACAGCCTTTCCCGCTTCGTTTCCACATGCTAATGGCGCGGAGAGTGAGGTGAAAACCAGGAAAGTTTCGTGTAAGGGAGAGGGACCTACCCCTGGAATGTCAACTTGTACTTGAACATTTCGGGATTCCAACTGAAGTATATACCATCGAATAGATGGTAAACCGAGTCGATCGGAACGTCCACAGAGCCTACCAGAATGAATGAGCGTTCTGCTCGTTCAGCCTCATTTGTTCTACGACGTACGTTTCTGCTTCGAGCTGGAGGACTCAGCCTCTGCCGGATCTTCTGATGGCCGGACCCATGGATCAAAAATGGTCAAGGTACGATCTCCTTCCGGAGGATCGTGTACACCTGTATTTGAATGAGGTGAGTCAGCGGTCAACTTTCCGAAGGCTGTTCTCTTACCGATAACGGCGTAACAATGCGCTGGAAGCAGGGTCATGGGAAGATCGCTCGCCTGCACATGTGCTCCTGTTCCTAGGGTAAGAACGCAATGCCCTGCCATCCGAGGAAAGTTAGGAAGGGAATTGTCATAGCTCGAAGCACACACCTTCATTGTAGCCTTCAATCAACCGAGACCACGTCTTTTCCCGCTGAAAGTAGGTTCTGCAACCACTATAAGCATGGGTTGGTGTAAGGGCTGTTGAATCGCCTCACCCTTTCGTGTCGACAACTTCCGGTATCCATCCCGCGAGAGCACTACGCACCCCTCAGAAACACGAGACCTCATACAGTAGCTCTGCACCCACTGGAGATCGGTACTAGAGTCTCTGAAGAAGCAATGAACACGTCGTTGGGCAAGGGGAAGAGGTCAGGGACGCACGAGCCGATAAAGTCATAACCCCCCGCAAGCTTCATGTACTGAGGTGCAGATGTGAATTGTCCAGAGCGGTTCGAGCCTTGCGGGAAAAACTCACTGCTTTCTCTACGAGCGAGGGCCAAATCTCTCCCTTCTCGCCAGTCGACACGCACATCAATGTGCCATCCGGGTAAGCAGGCAGTTGATCGTCGATACCTGAGGCAAAGTGAGCAGCTCTCGTGCTCCCGATGGGATATCGTGCTTACTTATCTGCCAGAAGTATCCATACACTTGTGGTGAGGACGATAGACGAATAGACTAGAAGTGGACTTACGCGGCGATGAGTCCCATTGTAGAGGATCCGAAACTGGTAGTGACCGGATACGATGGATGCACGAAGCCCCTGATCGGCTTGTGGAATGAGCGAGGAAAGGATAAGCTTGGACGGTACCGTTAGAAAAACGGCATTCAGGATAGAATATAGGACGCACCCTTGATCCGAATCGCCGATGGTGGTCGATAGCAACCACCATCGCTCCACACACAGAACAGTCAGAGACGATGTGCTGCACTATATCTTCGGGTGCCAGATCGCATGAAGAGGCGTTCTGAAGTCCTTCCTGGATACGAACAGGACGCCGCCAACTTGCACCATGATCAATCTGTTCAGCAGACAAAGGGGGTTGTCTGCACCCATTCCCCGAGAATCAGCTTCAGATACTAGTGAGAGATATTTTCCTTACGTTGAGGGTGGCGATGGTTTGTCGGAAGAGTCCCACGGCGGAAAGAAGCCTTGATTCACAAGCGACGACTTTTGCAGGACATAAAGCTGCTCCCCTAGAGAAAAAAATGGTTCAAAATGGGAGGGGGACATTTCTAATGACGAGAGGGTCAAGACCTTCAGAAAATTCGTCCTTGGCCACTGGTTTGACGTCTTGTCTAACAGCCTTGATCTTCTCCGCACGCTCCAAGGCTTTTGCCGCCTCCGCTTTGTATAGTGTTCGCTGTTTCTGGTTGTCGATTTGCCGGCTAAGTTGCAGATACTGTTCGGCAGCCTGTATGTACAGTCGGAATGCCTTGTCATATTCCTTGGCGAGTTCTGCATTTGCCGCTTTGTTGTACCTGGACTGGATTGGATGTTATGGAGGTCATCTTGCCGCAAGAAATGAGTAGAATCGACACCCACCTCGGCGTCGTGCCTAGACGATTCATGAGAAGTAGCCATCGTATAGAGCTGAGGGGAGTTGATGCAGAGCTACGTAGATAAGGAATAGGGCACCGCGTCCCTTCAAATTAGTGCTACCGCCACTATGCGCTGCTCTAGCTGCTGCGTGGGGCCCTGCAGGGGTGGACAGCAAATTTACGAACTAGTTTAACGCAGAAAAAAATAGTCCTCACCAATATAGTGGTGATAGTACTTCCAACGTTAATGTTGAAGGAAAATGAGGAAGCTCCTCGAGTCGTCGACCAAGAACCTGAAGATGACGGTTGTTGGAAAAGTCAAAAGAGAGTGGACACGTCCGGGATCGAACCGGACCCCTCTCGCACATGGCAGATGCTAAGCGAGCGTGATAACCAACTACACCACGTGCCCTGGAGAAGTGATTTACGTAAATATTTACATTTATTCTGTAATCATAAGCGCCTACACCCAACAGGTCTTGTCGCTTCCCCTGGTTCCCTGGATCCCACCTGGACTTCCGAGTCATACCCACTGGCTAGCCTGAACACCGACCGTGCCTCCGGAGTCGCAGTCAAGGACTAGGATCGGAATGTTCAGCGCTGGTGAGTATTCAGGACACTTTTGTTTTTAGAGCCCATCTTGACTTAAGTTGAAAGGCGATACCGCTCACCGAGAGATAAGCCGGGACCTAGCGAGGCCAACTGGCGGTGGGTGGCACAACGGAACGAGGTGAGATCGCAACGGGTCTGTTATTTACTTAACTTAGGCAGCAGGGGTGGACGGGGAGAGGCACAACTTGCCAAAGCCCCTTGTCCGGGGTTATGGACCGCTCGTCCGTCCGGCACTGACAGCGACCATGCAGAACACTAGAATAAGTGTGCGTGACTGTATTCGCGGTCTCACGCTCGGCGAATGCGCCCTGACTGGGAAGTTCTTGCATTCTCAGCTGCGGTCGTGGGCGCCCTGACGCACCTCGGAACAGTGTGGTGGCAGACCGTCAAACTCTATCTATCCAGGATCCGGTCACGGTACCAATCAACGCGGGCTGCAGTGAAGACCTACACGTTGACTGTGACCTACATATAAAACCGTTCAGCCTCCGACTCACACTGTACGACCATACCACCTTCCATCATGTGGCCCGCGTTCGATCTGGACACTGGGCCCACTGAGCACATCCCTGACGATACTTTCTTCGGACCTCCTGAGCTCGAAGGCACAATTTCTCTAGAGACGGCCATCGGCAACGCTCATGTCGTGGACCAAGTGGCACTTCTTGCCGCCTGGGAGCAGCTCTCCGCCGTCTCTGTCGAGGCTGCTAGTCTAGGTCGGCCAGATCTCTTCGAGTTCGCCGACAATCATTCCCTCCTCTTCGCCGCCATCCGCACTCCCGTTACTGTCCCAATCTTCCCGGGAGTGGACGTCGAAAAACTAGGCCTCTCCGACGAGGCTGCGGTAATCTCGACGGACTCGCCCGTCCTTCCCTTGGACCCCTCAGCCATCTATGACCTCGTCAACCGGTACTATCGACAGATGCATCCCAAATCCCCTTCCGAGCACGAAGACGATTGCACTTGCAGCTCGTCCTCCTCACACCGTTCATCGCCCAAGAAGGTCTTCAAGTGGGAGACGATCGGGATCGTGTACGTCACCATGTCCCCCCTCCCGCACGAAGTACACATCGGCGTCGGCCTCCTCCCCACCTTCCGCGGCAAAGGCGCGGGCATCAAGGCGTGTGCGTTCGCCGTCCAGTGGGCCATCGAGACCATTGCCGCGCACCGCGTCCAGGCGCGCATCCTTGCCTCGCCCGACCGCGACCGCGCACAGCGCCTCTTCACCGCGCTCGGATTCATGCACGAGGGCGTCCAGCGCCGCGCAGTGCCCGATGCGACCGGAGCGTGGGTGGACGTGACGTGCATGGGCGTCGTCGACACGGACTGGATCATGCGCCGGCGGCTCCGCGCGGCCCCTCGTAATATGTGGGATGAGCTCCTCGCGCGGCACCAGCGCGAGCGTGAGGAGCTTCTGCTGTGGGAGGAGTCGCAGGGCAGGTCGGGGCTCAGGCGGACCAGCAGCATGGAGACAGTGCGCGGCGGCGACGACCCGGCGCTCATGGTCCCCGAAGTGCTGTCGGAGGACGAGTTGGCGAGCGTGCGTGGCACGAGCACACCCTCGACGAGCTCGTCTGGTTCTTACCGCTCGATCTCCCCAAAACCTGCAGAGGATGAGTCTGATGCACACTCGGACCGCTCTTGGAGGTCTCCGCTGTCCGTGCCTAATGCAGACAGCAGTGACATGGACGATCCGTTCTCGGACACTGAATGGATCGTGGATATTTTGCGCTCCTCAGAGGAACCGATTCCGCGTCCAGTTTCGGCTGCCAGTTGGTCGTCGTTCGAGAGTATTGGGTCTGCGCCGTCCGCCACCGCTCTCACAGACGACATGTCTGACATGGCTATGTAAAATAGCGACGACGTCGCGTGCCGCGCTCGATGTATGTACGATAGCCTGTTGTTCTCGTGTATTTCTGGTGTTATATATGCCGACCCATGTAGCAATATCTTCCAAGCCGGTTCCTGCACCTCGCGAGCTCTGGTCAGCTCTGGTCTCGAATCTGCTGCGGTAAGTTACGAGTACTTAGAACACGTGGCAGCTGCGGCTGTGTTGTAATCTAGTATTATCTACAGGCGGGCTTCCGATTGCAACAGCGAAGTTTAACTTCATTATATACCACGTCGATCCGCGACATCTGGCTGAAGGTACGTATTCGTACGTATGCAGCATATCCTACTCATGACGATGCCAGTGAAATGTGGCTTTTGAGCACCGATCGCGCGGAGCTCCACTTCTTCGCCACGCCACACGACGTCCCGAAGGGGTACGCCATTCTCTCGCACGTCTGGGACAAGGAAGAGCAGACTTTCCAGGACGTGCAGGCCCTCCGTGCACAGTGCGCAGCATCCAGCTCGAATCCTCGCGACCGCGCTTCGCCGAAGATCAGGAACTTCTGCGTTCTCGCGGAGAGCCACGGCTACCGCTGGGCATGGATCGACACCTGCTGCATCGACAAGGCGAGCAGCTCCGAGCTGTCCGAGGCGATCAACTCGATGTTCCTCTACTACTCCCTCGCGGAGGTCTGCTACGCGTACCTGCGGGACGTGCCGACCTACTGCACGGTGGAAGATCGCGCGTCAGAGTTCGGGACGAGCATGTGGCACAAGCGAGGCTGGACGCTGCAGGAGCTCATCGCGCCCCAGATCGTCGTCTTCCTCTCGAAGAGCTGGGAGGTGATCGGCACGAAGGCAGACCTCGCGCCGGTGCTGGAAAGCGTTACCAGTGTCCCTGCTGGCGTGCTGACGATGGAGACGGAGCTCACGGACATCAGCGTCGCTGCGCGAATGTCATGGGCAGCGGATCGTAGGACGACCCGACCTGAAGACGAGGCGTACTGCTTGATGGGCTTGTTCGGGATCCATATGCCCACACTCTATGGCGAAGGGCGACAGGCTTTTCGCCGCCTTCAGGAGGAGATCATGAGGCGATCCGTGGATACGTCGATCTTCGCGTGGGGTCACTGCCGGCCGGGGTACTCGACTTCTCTCATCACTACTCAGTATGTGATCCATGACCACGCCGACGAAACGTACCTCCTTGCGCCATCGCCGGCCGCATTCCGGGGCTGCAGCGATCGACATTTCTCTCCTCCCAGCATGCCCTCCTCTCAGCCTGTCAGTCAGACCTCGGGCAGAAAATCAGTGAGTTCGCGCATTGGTCAATCCGAGTCGGCTGCTGAATACCTCCAGAGCGTGGACAATATCCTGAGGGGAATCCTGGAGCCGCCTGCGTCCGATGCGATTGGCTTACCCACCTTCACAATCACTCCATACGGCGTTCTGGTGCATGCGCCGATCATAGAAGCCTTCGACCTCACGGTTTTGGTCCTGTTCTGCACTCACGAGAGGCAGCATCTAGGACTGCTCCTTCATCGCTGTCCCGATGCATCCGATCCCTCGCGGCCTCTCTACCACGTCTGTTTCCGCTTCTCCTCCGCCGTTCCTGTCAAGATCGGGCGCATGATCGACCTCGGAGAGGACGTGACAGCGCCTCAGCTGAAGCGCTCTGCTGTCACTGCCGAATGGAAGTCCGTTTATCTCGCCCACCGCCCTCCTCCTGCTCCCCCAACGCGCATGCTCCTTAACCGCGGCAAAGCTGCTCCCTTCCGCATCCCGCTCTGGCACATCAAGGAACTCGAACTGAATGCGTTCGTCGACCTCTTGACCCCCGCGAACCGCGTCTTTCAGTTCCCCTGGAACGGTACCCCACCAGCCGTCCTCCGCTTCCGGCTCAAACAATCCGTTGCATCAGGAGAAACCCGCCGCGACTTTGCTGTCTGCCTCGGACGATGTGCAACATCAACGTCTGGCCGTGATCGCGTCTGCTCCCTCGGACCGCACTGGGCGAACGTCCAGCCTCTACAGAACGGCAGTGGCGATGCGCCGATGGCGACGCCTATGCATGACTGCGAGACGCATCATATCGCCGACTGGCCGCGACAGACAAAGACGTTCTCGATGTGGGGCGGGTCGTTGGGCGCGGTGTTGCTCTCGTTCGGGCCATGTCCGCTGAATCCGACTGGGACGTATGTCGTAAATATCAAGCCATTGGGGTGGCCTGTGAGCGCTCCCAAAAGTAAGAGTTCTTACCGTCGCCTACGTGTCTGCACTTACACATTTCTGGATTTGGACAGGATTGTAATAGCTATAGCAGAGTCAAACCTATTCAAATTTGTTTGATCGTCCAGTGTTTAAAATGACTGCCAAACATTCAACACTTCTTTTTCATAGACTCTTTATCCATCCACTTCTAGGGTAGACGGGCGCACTTACATCGACGACTCCATCGATTTTGTCAACAACTTTGCGGTATAGACTCGGACCACTCTGGCTGCGCCCACGTGGCGAGCGCCGCGGAGAGCGGACCAGGCACCAACCCCCACGTCCCCAACAGGCCCAGAAGCAGTCCTCGTGAGAACATAACAGCACAGCCCACAATGGAATGTGGCTCGGTCGAACGAGCCGTGCTTCACGGCATGGATCCAAGGGCCGAGAGCGATATCCGTGAGTGTCGGGCGTGATTCTCGTGACTAATTAACGCTTGTTGATTGGTACTTTATCCCGTCCTTAACTTGAAGCTACCCCGTCGCGAAAGCAAGTTCGCATCCCTCCCGTCTTGCGATGCTCTACATACCTATCCCTCCACTTCGCTCATTCCATGCACCAATACTCAAGGTGCCATTCCTGCTCGCGAACGGCATCGCCTCCTACCGAGCGTTGACCCCTCCCGAAGAGCCTCCGTTGGTCAAGGAGCAGGAGAAGGCCGAGTCTGCACCTCGCATCATGCTCCGATATCCCATCCTGCATACAGCCATTATTACATGCGCCAAGGCTTCGAAGGTGAGATATGATTAGCCGATCGTCCGAAACCATCTGATCATGGGTGTACTTTGATCAAACGTCAGTATTTCTTCTGCGGCATTTCCTTCGTCGAAGTCGCGCTCATCCTCGGGCACCACCCCTCGTGGACCTACTCCGCCTACATACCCCGCTCCATCCTCCCATTCGTGAGACTGTGGAGTTTGCAACTCACGCCGCTGTCCGTTGCTGGGTGCGTGCTCGGAATCACTGGAGGGCTTATCCGCACGCGATGCTACCGCGAACTCGGCCACCTTTTCACGTACGAGGTCGCCGTCCGCGACGACCACAAATTGGTCACCACTGGCCCATACTCTATCGTGCGGCACCCTGGCTATACTGGATACTTCCTGCTAACGGCCGGAAACGTCATCCTACTCGCGAGCAAGGGGTCGTGGTTCATGGAGTCGGGCCTGTGGAAGACGCTCTGGGGCAAGGGTATCGCGTGCGCCGCCACGGCGTTCTTGGTCTCGGTCGCGTTGCGGTTGTTCCGGAGAGTGGGTGAGGAGGATCAGATGTTGAAGAAGGAATTTGGTGAGGAGTGGGAAGAGTGGGCGAAGAAGACCCCGTACCGCTTGATACCCTATGTCTACTAAACTATCGGAAGCAAAGTGGCTGGAGTCCTGGACTCGGATCCCTACTTGTATATGTACGTAATACTCTATCTCAACGTCTCTACTGATAACAAGTGTTCGATAAACCGAGACCTTCTTGTTAACTGTCGTTGCCGAGGCTCCTCGTCCGGCGACCTGTCCTCATCGCCTGTGTATGCCATGATGTGGTGTTAATTTATTTGGTGGGTTTGTATAGGTATAAACCGACCATGTCCATCACTCCCATGCACAGCCCGTCAGAAAGGATGTTCAAATTGTGGGTTATCGAAGGTTACCGACAAACTCTTAGTACGTATTAGTTGATGGGAGCCGTCATCTTCATCCCCATGACATCTTTCGACGTTTGCGTGGAAGTTTCCTTACGACGTGGTGCACTCATATATAAAGGACCCATGGCTGCTGTTCGCGTATCCAAGTTCTCGTCCCTCCCCTGGAACGCGGATTTGGTGAGCAGGACTGTATTCGTTTGCTGTCATATCTTCTAGTGCTGACTGCAAGCATCATAGTAATACTACTCTTTAACGTTTCAGGTTCGTTCTTCAGCCCTTCAATCCTCTAATCGTTTCGAGATTCGGCCCTGATAGCTTGCGGCTGATTGCCTCTTCTGCAGCATGTGGCTCCTCAGCACGGATCGCGCAGAGCTTCATTATTTCAGCGGTCCCGAGGCGGTCCCCGGGGGTTACGCGATCCTCTCGCACGTCTGGGGTTCCGAAGAGCAGACCTTCCAGGACCTCCGGAGGCTGCGCGACGAATGCGCGAAGAGCGGAGCGATCCCGCGCGACCATACCCTGCCCAAGATCAAGCAGTCCTGCCTCCTGGCAGAGCGCCATGGATACAAGTGGATCTGGAACGACACATGCTGTATCGACAAGACGAGCAGCGCTGAGCTCTCGGAAGCGATCAACTCGATGTTCTACTACTACTCGCGCGCCGAGATCTGCTACGCGTATCTCGCGGACGTGCCAAGCGATGACGACACTCAAAGTGCCGGCTCCGCGTTCAGGACGAGTAGATGGTACACCCGGGGTTGGACACTGCAGGAGCTCATCGCGCCCACGCTCCTCGTCTTCCTGTCGGCGGACTGGCAGATCCTCGGGACGAAGGGCGACTTAGCGCCTCTTGTGGAAGAGATCACCCGGATCTCCGTGGCCGTGCTGAGGCTTGAGACGGCGCTGGACGATGTCAGCGTCGCGAAGCGCATATCTTGGGCGGCGGAAAGACAGACGACGCGGCTGGAGGACGAGGCGTACTCTTTGATGGGTATCTTCGGAGTCAACATGCCTACGCTGTACGGCGAGGGGCGCCGCGCATTCCGGAGGCTTCAGGAAGAGATAATGAAGCTGACGACGGACACGTCGCTATTCGTCTGGGGAGCCTCTACCGTCGTTCAGGCCTTACAATCAGCTGCGGGGTACTGTGATATCGAACGCGCCCATGCGGACTCTGACTCGTTTCTTTTCGCGCCGGCACCGTCTGCCTTCAAAGACAACAGCAATATCACTTACAATCCTCCGCGCACTGTGGAGTTACAAAGGGTATGTATTCCTCGCGTACTTGTTGAGAGGCGAAATCTCATGCCCTGAACCTAGCCACCCAATGGAGGCAGTCCGGTCACGGTGACATCCCTCGTCAAGCTCCCCACGTTCACCATCGCGCCGTACGCGGTCCACGCCCACGTTCCCGTCTTCGAGATATCCGGTCTGATCGTCGCCGTCATCTTCTGCACCACGGCATCTGCACAAGAAGCCATCGGTCTCATTCTCACCCCTTGCCACACGCGCTCGGACCCCTCTCGACCGCTCTACCACACGGGTGGGCGGCTCGACACTCAGCACAACGAGCCCTCGCCCCGATTCCGGATATGCACGGTCAACCTCGCGTTCCACGCCCCCGCCTTCACAGCGTCCAAATCGAACTGGAAAGACGTCTACATTACCCATCTTCCGCCACCCCCGACAGATACCGCTCCCGTCGTTCTGAAACGGATGGCCGGCAGCCTCTCCGCGCCGTTCCGCATCCCGCGGTGGGAGATAGAGCGGCTCCAAGAGGCCGGGTTTTACCTCGACTCCAAGCTCACGAAGGCGGATGGTTGGCCAGGCTCCGACGCCAACTCGACAATTACGCTGGTGTTCCACAAGCACGACGCGTCACCGGAAAGAGATCTGTACCTGGAGATCCTCCTGGGACAGTGCGAGTCTGCGGATACGCATTGGGCGGGCGTGCAGTTCCACGGTGCCCAGCGTCCAGAGGCCGCTCGTTCATTCGTGCACTCGTGCCTGGAGGACCATGTCTCCGAGTGGCTGCATGGAACAAGGACGTTCAAGAACTCCCAGCGCGATGATAACGACCCTATGTGGCGGGGGGCGGTTAGTCTGTCGCTCATGCCGTGCCCGATGAATCCCATTCGTACGCGAGTGGTCAAAGTGTCTTTCGTGGACACTCAGGATACAGTTGACCCCCAGTAGGCCGACTAAATAGTAAATACAAGCTATTATTGTTAGGCTCGGGCCTGCTGGACAATTCAATAAATGAACGGTATAAGCCTCCACGGAGTCCTCTTCGCCCACTCGTCCCACTGTGCCCCGAACTCTTTCCTTAGCATCACGTCCTCCTGCCGCGTCCTCGCGAAGAGCGTCAGGGTGAGTAGCGTCAGATACGCCGACAACGAGTATGCAGCCGCCTTTCCCGCAACGGTGTCCCACAATCCCGCCTCGACGAAGTAGGACCCTTTGCTGGTGAGGAGGACAATGTTCCCGCAGGCGATAAGCGCGATCCCGATGTAGCTTGGGTGGCGGACGATGGAGTACGGCCCGCTCGTTATCAGCCGGTGGTCATCGCGGACGGACATCTCCCACGTGAAAAGGCGCCCCAGCGCACGGTGGCATGATAGGCGGATGAGGCCGCCAGCAATCCCGAGCAACGACCCAAGAGCGGACGCTGAGGTGAGTTCCAGGAACGGCCCAGGGCTACCGGCGGACGGTAGAAGGAAAGCGAGCATGTGGGAGGAGCAGGCCGATGGGAAACGCTGAACGAGGATGGTGGACACTTCGGCTATCGCGAGACTGGCGACGACATACTGCGTAGTATTAAGTAATTGTCAGTTGAATGTCGAGGAGTCCTTCTGACCTCGTATCGGACTCGCGCTCACCTTGGTCAACGCACAGCAGGCTTTGACAATGCCATGGGTCCCGCCCGCCTTAGACATGAAATCTCGCAAGGTGTCTTCTCTCCTCCACTCCTTCGTCGTAGTCGGAGGGTTGCTTGGTGGGGTCAATCCGTGGTGCGTGAGCGCCGCATTGCCGAGGAGGAGCGGGATCTTCAGCAGTGGCGTGCAGAGGATAGGTGCGAGGACAGGCATTGTGTACCGAGCCATTCCATCGACCCTCAGGCTACTTATATTTCAAGCAGTCTATGAAATAATCAGCTTCTAAGCGGAGGGAAAAATGGGACGGAGGCGGGACGTGCCAATACCTTGTTCCCGTGACCATTACTGAGAAATTGTTATGAACTCCGTCGTGACATTCATTGACAGGCGAAAGGGAAGCGCAGAAGTTCCTTGGGTGATTGACTCTTCTTATTTCCTGGTTGGCTCAAGGCAAGTAAGTTCTCATGTTATCGATTACGATTTGATGGCATATCTCCAGCATGCGAGGACCACGCGCTTTCGAATGCACGATTCGATCCTACGTATTTGATTAATGAAACCCATGAAACAAAAACAGAGGGTACGTTATAAGCTTTGTAGACACTCACATATCCGCTTTCCGTAGACAGTTCCGTTCTCTGCGGCGTGATAACACGTAACGACGAACAGTCTCCTAGAAGGACCGCTCTGCAGCTTGTGAGGGTATTCCGGAGTCACCGCGAGGTAGGAAATTCCGGGGCGTCACCTGGGCTGCCGGGATATCGAAGCACCGAGACGGCGAGGATCGCGCTGAAAGCCGTCAGTATGTGCCTCGTGAGCTCTAATGGAGAAGGGGCAGAACCAATCGCGAGGCATCATCTCTAGCCTGCGTCTTCGTCGGGTTTGGGGTTGGTCCTGCAGACCGGAAGTAATATTGTCGAAACCATACTCGTTCTCGACATCCACCAATTCATCGAATGACTCACATGATTCAGTACGTCCGTATACCCCGCCCTCACCCGTCCGATACAAGCAACGTTCTATAGCTCTGGCCGCATGTCGTCAGTCTAGGCGGGTTCACATGTGAGAGATTCTGCTTACTTGATGAGGTCTAAGATAGCTTCCGTAGTCGATGGTGCTTTGTGGGGTGGGTAAGATGAAAGCAGGGAAGGAGCAAGTAGGCGCACCAGCCTGCACTTAACTTGAAACCCGACGATTCGGCCGCACTCCTTGGTAAGGCTTGGAGTCAGGATTTTCGTGGCTGTCCATTGTAGTAAGCACGATCGTGCATCGGCGTCGGAACTTGAGCCCAACAGATCACAAAAGGTTTCTCGAAATGTACAAGCACAGCGAGAAGTTCCAATGTCACGAAGCTTGGGACATAGAACTTGCATGTAGGTATCCACACATCGCCTATGTGTGTTCCGTACTGCGAGTCTCCATGCCCAACTGCAGCCGTTTGACGGTGGGTGTCATCAGCTCTCTGACCGTGACGCCATATCTGCGATCCAATAGACCCTCAACGTATAAAACGGGCGACCAAAGTATCAGTATCTACAACTTGATGAGCGGCGTTCATGGGTGTACCACCGGGAGGATAGATCCTGCCACTCACCGAATACATAGTACATTCCAAGTCCTGTGTCCTCCCTTCCTCGGCCAGATCAGTAGATGAATGGTATGACCTTCCACGGCGTCCGCTTCGCCCACTCGTCCCATTGCGCTCCAAACTCCCTCCTCAGCATAGCGTCCTCGTGGCGCGCTCTCGCGCAGAGCGTGAACGTGAGCCAAGTCAGATACGCCGAGAGCGTGTACCCGACCCCCCTTCCCGCACCGGTGTTCCACAGCCCGGCTTCGACGAAGTAGGACCCCTTGCTGGCGAGGTACAAAATATTCCCGCAGGTAATGAGCACGAAGCCGGTGTAGCTCGGATGGCGGACGATGGAGTACAGCCCGTGGGTGATTAGCTGGTGATTCTCGCGGACGGACATCTCCCACGTGAAGAGGCGTCCAAGTGCGCGGTAGCACCACATGCGAATGAACCCCCCGGCAAATCCGAGGAAGGTCCCGATGGCCGACACAGGGGTTAGTCTGATAGCGGGACTCCCGAGAACGTCGAGGACACGATCGGAGTACGGTGAGGGGAAACGCTGAGCGAGGATGACCGACACCTCGGCCAAGGCAACACCAGCCAGGATGTACTGTGAGGGAGCGGATTAGTTGGACGTTTCGAGCAGTCATTGTATCGAGTCCAACTCCACCTTCGTCGTCGCACTGGATGCCTTGATGATCTGCTGCTTGGCAGTACTCGAGCCGGAGAAGAAATCCTGCGTCGTATCCTCTCTCTTCCACTCCTTTATCGTGGTGGAGGGACTGCCTGGAGGGGTCAGCCCGTGGCGGGTGAAGAACGCATTGCTGACAAGGAGCGGGATCTTCAGTAGCGGTGTGCAGAGGACGGGTGCGAAGGAAGACATTGTCGCCTATCGCCAGTCGTTGCGCGAGTCGTCCTAGATTAAATGCCAAACGGCGAAGCGCCACACTTGCCGAGACAACGTTTCTGATTTCCACGGGAACTGCGTCGAAGCATGCGCCTTGGTCTTCTGACGAGGGATTTGACATCGGCGGAAGAATTGAAAAAAGATACGGATCTGAAATTACTTGCGTAGCCGACGTTCTGACTAGCTCTGAGTCGGGGGAATATAGCTGTATGTGACTTTTGGGTCACTTACTAACTTCCACACGTGAGTCTACCCTCCATTTGACATCTCCATATCGGCCCTGTGGCAGAGATGGAGTAGCGGGATGAGTACTGTTCCAGCGAGGCTCGTGGTCGTACTTGGCGAGGTCCGAGTGACACCTGACATGTACATCGGTGTCCAGTGGGCTTTATGCGATCTCTGCCGAGACATGTTTCGTAGTGAGTAATGTATAGAGCAGTAAAGGTACTACAAGCTCAAGAAACGAGTATTTACTGACCTTGCAAATCGCGGACTTGTTCAAGTGCAGAAGCCTAGTACGCGGGCGCTTTGAGGTCTCTGGTACTTACGTAACGTCATCTGTTCCGCATGCACCTGCAGACGAGCACTGCATCCGTTCAACTTCTCGGTCCATCTCTTGCAAATCGCGACACGATGCAACGTTGAAGCCTTGAAGTTTCCGACACGCATCTGACGCACAATGTAATGCTGTGATTGGACAGAGTATGGAGCGCCTAAGCAATTCTGATGACCGCCGTAAACCGGGTCAAGTGAAACTCGAATTATGGGAGTGCAGTAACCTTGGTACCCAAGGTAATGAGCGCTGCCAGTGGACTGGCAGTACCAACATGGCGAGGGATGGAGCCAGGAAACAGGTGGTTATCGCTCAGGAACACGAGCAAACTAGCGCGAGGTGGGCCAAGTTGTGAGGATGATGGGTCCGCAGCTGCGCCCTCTCTACTGGCAGAACTCGCTGGTGGTCATCACCACTGTATGACAACGACGCAAGTGTCCACTTCACAGGCAATACGGTGGCGTTCACTGATCAGGTCGGAGACTTGGGCTGCCCCTGGCGGGACGCGGAGGCGATGGTGGTGGTATCGGGCGCGAGTGCACGTCGGACGTCAGAACTTGCTGGAAGGGTGAGAGTCCTGACACATCACGAAAGTGTTATGAAAATGTACATGTACAGCGAGAGGGTCGGGTGGCCTAGAAGGACCTAGCCAACATGCGGATACCCCTTTACTCCTACGTGCTGCGACCCGCCGTGCTAACCCGTCGCGGTCGACGGCGAGCACATTTGGACCGTAACCTCTCCTTCACATAATGACCAAAATTCCTTCGTCTACGACTTGGTCAATGCCGTTTAGGGGGAGCAGCGACGAACGGCTGTATCACGCGACTCACCTATGTAATGCACAGGGCTGTGTCCTGATGCCTCTGTTCTCCCCTCGCTCAATTCAGTAGATAAATGGTACGATCTTCCACGGCGTCCGCTTCGCCCACTCGTGCCACTGCATCCCGAACTCGCTTCTCAGCATCGCGTCTTCGTGCGGCGCCCTGGCGCAGAACCTGAAAGTAAGCCAGGTCAGGTATGCCGAGAGTGCGTACCCGACCGCCCGTCCCGCAGCGGTGTCCCACAGCCCCGCCTCAACGAAGTAGGATCCCTTGCTGGCGAGGTAGAGGATGTTCCCGCATGTGATAAGGACGAGTCCGGTGTAGCTCGGATGGCGGACGACGGAACATAGCCCATGGGTGATCAGCTTGTGGTCCTCCCGCACGGACAACTCCCACGTGAAAAGGCGTCCCAGTGCGCGATGGCAACACATGCGCATGAGGCCTCCTGCAAATCCGAGGAGGGTTCCGATGGCGGACATTGGGGTGAGTGTGAGGTTGGGGTTCTCGAGAACGTCGAGGACATGAGCGGAGTATGATGAGGGGAAACGCTGCGCGAGAATGACAGACACCTCGGCCAAGGCGATGCCCGCCAGGATGTACTGTGAGGTGGCGAATTAGTAGGCTCTTTCAACTGCACGTCGTACGGAGCCTGGACTCACCTTCGTCATCGCACTGGATGCCTTGATGATCTGCTGCTTGGCGGTGCTCGAGCCGGAGAAGAAATCCTGTGCGGCGTCCTCTCTCTTCCACTCCGTCGTGGTCGAAGGGCTGCCTGGGGGAGTTAGCCCGTGGCGGGTGAAGAACGCATTCCCGATGAGGAGGGGGATCTTTAGCAGAGGTGTGCAGAGGGCGGGTGCGAAGGGCGACATTGTCGTGTATCGCGACCCGTTGCGCCTGTCACCCGATTAAATGCAAAACGGTCTGCAAGCTTATCTACCAAGTGTTTCCAGTTTCTACGGGGGCTGCGTCTAACCGTGCGCTGCGCGTGATCTGCTTGAGAAGAGATTTGACACCGACTAAGCAAGAGATCCTGGGGAAGCGGATCTGAAGGTCCTTCCGTAGTCGACATTCTGTGTGGGTCAGAGAGAATGTTGTCTTGTGTTATCCCTTCCGTTTCGATCACGAACCACCTTTTAACTTGTATCCTTCATTTAAACTCTCCAGATTGGCCCTGTGGCAGACTCAGCAGGATCAGTACTAGTAATGTTTCAGAGAGGGGGCCTATGGACGTACGTACCTAGTGCCTCCGTTCGCGCTGCTTGACCGGACTTTATGCGTTCCTTGCACACAGTACTTCGCCCCCATCTTCCACGTTACGTTTAGCCCTGCGCCTGCCGAATCGGACAGTGAGCGGGCAGAGCATCGCCCTCACTCACAAGTCATGTTTCAGCGAGGGCCCGGCGGGGCCCACGGACTCAGGCTGTAGTAGCGTGTTCCGCCGAGCACACCTGGGATGTCCCCCTATCGAGACACGTTTCGCAGTTCTAAGGGATCTAGAGAGGGATTAGTCGCACTTCGACTTTGGAAAGCCATGCCACGACCAGGATTTACCGTCTCGCGATCGCGGACTTGGTCCAACTTGTCGTGGCAATGAGACGCCAGCTACATGCCTGCATTACGTCACATTAGCTTACGTAACTCAGTTGGTTCTGTGTCATAATCTCGTGCCTCCTCCTCCCAAGACGGCGGACGCTCTTCAGCTGTCTCTCTATCCAGGTATGATTTACCCTGGATCTACCCATACCTCTTTGTGCCGATATCGGTGACCATACTGCAGGCTATCAGGGAACGTTTCGGGCCACTTCGGACGCAGAATTCGGCGCATCTGGAATCTTCAATCTTGAACCGCATAGCATCCGCCTCCGAGCTTGCTTCGTGACAGCACTTCTCCGTATCCTAGCGACGGCAGGACTGGTGACATGTCCCTCTCGACCTCGCCATGTGTGAGTGCTCACATGGTTTGACCCTCCCTGTTGATCTAACTACGGAATATGACAGAAACAGCTTTCACCAATATTAGGATACATACCGCCGCTCGCCACGAGTCACCGCTGGACATGTTTGAGGAAGTCCACGTATCCTATTGAAGCCGCCTGAGACGGCGCAGTCTAGGCGCTCCCGTCCTTGGACCCTTGAGCCACTGGCATGCTCGGCTCGCGTCGAGTTATAGAAGTTTCACCTCGACGTCAGAAAAACCGACGGCATTCTGTGCCGTCGTGGCTTCGTACCTGAATACAGGTGAGTTTGTTAGATTTCGGGATTCCATGTAGTGTTCTTTTTCTGACCGAATGGCGGGCTAGTTGCGGATTTTGCGCTGGCACGGGCAGATTTTCCCTTCGTTGGTCGGCCGAACCATTGCCTCGTGTAGCTGGACTGAACCTTGAGCTCCAGGGGGCTCACGAATCGCTTCTCTGGGCAGTGCGCACTACGTACTTGCGACGCGACGAGCCCGTCGCCATTCGGGCCCGTGGAACGGGCGGCACGTCTGTACGTTATTCGAAAATTACTGCCACATATGTCATCGCTAAACCCCAGGCACAGCACATGCGCAGCACATCGACCCCTCTTCAAATGATCGCTAGGCCCAAGGTTGGACCCCCAAGCCCGCTCCGAGGTTTCCTCCCTCGGACGTGCGTGTGGTTCTCGCTCGCCGTCACGGTTACACCCACCCTCGTTTCCTCTCTCGCATTCGTTCTTTTGGGCCCGGAACGGCCTACGCACGACCTTGCGTCGTTTTCAGGACACTTCTAGTGTCTACCCGGTATGCTGCGCATGCTTCTCTCTCTGATTTGACAATGCTGACACTGCCCTTCAGACAGCCCGCATACGCAACGTACACATTGCTTGTGTTATAAAATCGTTCTTTTTGTAAGTCTTAGCCCTCTGCCTACCACCGAATCATATTCAACTTTGCACCAGGCGTTTCCATCGACATGTGGCTCCTGAGCACCGACCGCGCGGAGCTGCACTACTTCGCGTCCCCGGAGGAAGTCCCCGGAGGTTACGCGATTCTCTCTCATGTCTGGGATAAGGAGGAGCAGACGTTCCAGGACCTCCAGCGACTCCGCGACGAGTGTGCGTCCGCACTCAGCAACACCATCGCGCCCAGTGTCAGCTTCTTCAGGCGCAAGCGCACCCACATCATCTCCGCGCGGAACCCCAATCCACGCGACTTTGCCTCGGCGAAGATCCGCGAGAGCTGCATCCTCGCCGAGCGCCACGGCTACAAGTGGATCTGGAACGACACATGCTGTATCGACAAGACGAGCTCGTCCGAGCTCTCCGAAGCCATCAACTCGATGTACCGGTACTATTCCGTCGCAGAGGTCTGCTACGCGTACCTCCGCGACGTGCCGAACAAGGAGAACAGCGCCTGGGAGTGCGCCTTCCGCGAGAGTCGCTGGCACAAGCGCGGCTGGACGCTGCAGGAGCTCATTGCCCCAGACTTCCTCCTGTTTCTCTCCACCGACTGGAAGGTGCTCGGCACGAAGACGGACCTCGCGGATGAGCTCGAGGTGATCACGATGGTGCCCGCGACGGTGCTGCGCAAGGAGGTCGAGCTGAGCGGGCTCAGCGTCGCGCAGCGGATGTCGTGGGCTGCCGGTCGCGAGACGACGCGCGTCGAGGACGAGGCGTACTGTCTCATGGGTCTCTTCTCGATCAACATCTCGACGCTGTATGGGGAGGGCCGGCAGGCGTTCTACCGCCTGCAGGAGGAGATCATGCGGAAGCTCGTCGACACGTCGCTCGTCGCGTGGGGGTACTCGACGCCGAGCCTGGACGTCAGCGGCGGCAGCTCCGCGCTCGACCATGAAGACGCGAACTACTATGTCCTTGCGGACTCGCCGCATGCGTTCCACCCGTCGAGCGCTGTGTCGTTTTCGCCCCCGCGCGCCGCGATTGTGTCACACAAGAGAAACGTGAGTGCATCGCTTCATTTTGTGCATTCTGATTACTCACGCGTACCTCTTCCATAGTCGATTACTTCCGAGCCCCCTCGCATTGTGAAGGCGAAGACACCCTCGTCCCCCTCAGGCGCTATTCCGACCTTCTCCATTACGCCGTTCGGCATCAACGCCCACGTCCAGACCTTCAAGGTCAACCCACGCACGCTCATTGCCATTCTCCTCTGTTCTGTCAAAGAGGGTAGGAAGCAATACCCTCTTGGCCTTGTCCTCACTCTCTGTGCGGAGTCCCCTGACCCATCACGCCCGCTCTACCACACCGGCTGCCGAGACAAGACGTCCATCCATGTCCTGCGCCTCGTCCGTCTCCCCCAGAACCTCGACGAACTCCGCATCCGCGACAAACCCGTCCCGCTTAAGTGGCGCAACATCTACATCACCCACCGGCCCCCGCCGCGCACCCCAAGCAACCCGCGCATCCTCCTTCGGAGCAGCCTCTCGGGCCCGTTCCGTATCCCCAAGCAGGCCTTCCAGGCGCTCCACCGCGCCAAGTGGACGCTCGAGTCCGTCTCGAAGATGCCTCCTGTCTGGACGGGCGCGACGCCCATGTCGTTCACGTTCCGCGACGGGTACGGGGGATACCTCGTGTTCGCCCTGGGGCGCTGCACCGCTGCACGGGAGAACGGTAACGGGGAGCTTGGGGAGCACTGGGCGACGGTCAAACCGTACGGGGACGCGCCGCCGGCGAGCGGGCACGACTGCGCGGAGGATCACATCTGCGAGTGGCGGGACCGGCGGAAGACGTTCGAGGCGTCGTACTTCTCGTTCCGGCACAGGCTGACGCTCGCGTTCTCGCCGTGCCCGATCAACCCTGCAGACACGCTGGTCGTGGACATGCAGTACCATGATGGGTGAGTTTGGGTGTCGATGAGGCGTTGTCATCTGAGTCCTATAGTACCGTACCTGCGCCTTTAATTCTGCTTCACGCTTACATGCATAACGACCTTCTAATTGTACCGCGTATCTTACGTTGTTTCATAACGTGTTCCGATATACCCATTGTAGTATCGAAATAGCTCACTATTTCATCCAAGTTGTTGTTGTAAATGCGCACTTAAATTAGTGTTGCGAAAGTTGCCACTGCCAGTTGTCCTTGGGGCCTGGGTTGCACCATTCCGGACATTGAGATTCTGACCTATCATGTTACTTCGAAGCCTGCGAGTGCGAGGAAGACAACTATGTGGGTGAGTAGTTATGAGGACATCGACTTGTGCACTGTGCAGTGTGGGCGCTTAGTAATAGCGCCCCGTCAGCATGGGCGCTTCTGTCCCGTTCTGTTCTCACTACTTGAATCTTCCGAGTTTTATCACCACGCCGACAACTTCCATCCCTTCGCTCGTCCTCTCCGAGTCCCTCGAAAATGCGCCCTATCACGACATACGCTGCGTAGCACTGCAGAGGTCCCGCTAGCCCATACGTCTTCAACACCCGCCGCAGGATACGTGACCGGCAGCCTATGGAGGAACTGGCGTCGATTGGCATCGCAGAGGGCACGGTTTTTTCAGTATCTTGTGGACGAGGATTGGGTGAGCACGACTTCAAACCTGATCTTGCGAGCTTCTCTGTTGTTTTCCATAAGCGTTATAACTCGGACTTATGCATTGGGATACTTTAGTCCTGTCCCGCTCAACGCACGGACATTGCAAGCACGGTGGAAATCCGTCATCGTCACTCTCGCCCACGACTTCAGTCTGATTTCTGGTCAGTATGTCGACATCTGCCCATGAAGCTATATGGCTATGTCGTCTCATCGACTCTGCAGCTGCTAGATTTGCAACGTGTCATTCCTTTCCTCCCGTCCGGGACCTCCGAAGCCGAGGCTTAAACAAACTTAGTGTACGTATACTTCAAATTGTTTTTGACTTTTACTGAAAACCATACAGTGCACCTGCAGCGTCATCGACCATGTGGCTGCTCAGCACGGACCGGGCGGAGCTACATTATTTTCCTTCTCCCGAGAGCGTCTCCGGAGGCTACGCTATCTTGTCACATGTCTGGGGCGGCCAGGAAATGACTTTCCAGGATATCCAGAAGCTCCGCGAACTGTGCTCCGCCGGAGGTCTCAAGCGTACCCTTCGTTTCCTCACGGGCGCCACACGAAGCACGAATCCCCGCGATCACGCCTCCGCGAAGGTCCGCGAGTCCTGTCTCATCGCCGAGCGCCACGGGTACAAATGGCTCTGGAATGATACCTGCTGCATCGACAAGTCTAGCAGCTCGGATCTCTCGGAGGCCATCAACTCCATGTATCAGTACTACTCGCTCGCTGAGGTGTGCTACGCCTTTCTTGAAGACGTGCCGGGCGACGGGATGGCTATTGGGGACTACTTCGCCTTTCGGAACAGTCGGTGGCATCGGAGGGGCTGGACGCTGCAGGAGCTCATCGCCCCGCCCTTCCTCATCTTTCTCTCGCGAGACTGGGAGGTATTGGGGACGAAGGCGGATCTTGCGGACGTCTTACAGGTGGCAACGGGCGTTCCTGCGTCGGTCTTACGGAAAGAGACCGACCTCGCTAGTATCAGCGTCATTGAGCGCATGACATGGGCGTCGCGGCGCGAGACGACGCGGGTGGAGGACGGGGCGTACTGCTTGATGGGCATCTTTTCGATCAACATGACCACACTGTACGGCGAGGGGCGACAGGCGTTCTACCGGCTACAGGAGAAGATCATGAAGCGCTCGGTAGACACGTCGCTATTTCTCTGGGGCAAGCGCGACCTCCTCGCGTGGCACTTCGACTTCGGGTTAGGCCTGCACGGCTACCCAGAAGTTGACGATTACGACGAGCTCTACCACAGCGATCCGAGTTCTTACCTTTTGGCCAGTTCACCCCGAGACTTTGTTGGAGCTACTACCTTCGTGTATGCGCCGCCTACGCCCGCAACAAGAATTAATTCCGCAGTATGTTTTACACCATCACTGTTTTTGCCATTCTCATCGCCTTCCCCCAGGAACGTATGCCCGATGATACAATCCAGAAAGTCGTTATGGTCCCAGAATTCACGATCACGCCGTACGGCGTGCGCGCATTCCTCCCGGTCGTCGAAACATCCCTGTTCCTCGTCGCGATACCCTTTTGGTTACAATCCACCGTCCTCGCGCCTGTCGGTCTCATCCTCGTGCCATGCACTAGCGCCTCTCATCCATCACGCACGCTCTACCACACTGGGTGGCACAACGGGTGGGCGATACAGCGTCTGATGCTCTTTGAGGGCACCACCGACAATCTCCTCGTCGAGCCAGGACGTCCCGCCACCCCCGAATGGCGCGAAATCTACATCGCACACCGGCCGGCCCCGAACATCGCGGTCTCCATCCCACTGCATGCGCTCACGGGTGGCAGGCTCTCCTCCCCGTTTCGGTTCACGAAGCAGGGCATGAGCTCGCTGCTCTAGCCCGAGCACGAGGGACGCTGGCCCGAATGGGAGCTCGAGTCTGTCCACAATGTCTCGCAGCGCCGTTGCGGGGGCTGGCCATCCCCGCCAATCGTTCTAACGTTCAAGCAGCGCCAGTACGCGCTTGACGTCACCGACCGCATCGTCGTGCTCCTCGGTCTTTGCACCGGCTCGAACCACTCCACTCCCGGGTCCTCGATATCCACGCAGGGCCAGTCCGGTGAACACTGGGCGAACGCCCGTTTCTACCACGTTGGAGAACGACCGCCGCTTGATCTTCCGAAGCATAAATGTCCTGCGGACCACATCTGCACGTGGGATCAACGGAGGAAGACATTCAAGGACACACAGGCGTTGCTTGATCGCCATTCGCTCACCCTCTCGTTCGCACCTTGTCCGATCAATCCGGCGCATACTCTGGTCGTTGGCATGGAGTATAAGGGAGAGTGGAAGGGGTAGTACCGGTCTCCGAGGGCTGACTTGAAGCTGTGATTGCTATTCCTTAAGGCTTTCCCGTGGTTTTCTCATTTCGAACCTCGGGCGTCGGGAAGTTGAGGGTTTAACGACTCGATCCCACCACATAATTGCCCTCCGATTCGTTTGGAAGTCGCGCTCTATCTGTATCGGCACGAGGCTTGTTGAACCATGGCCTTGATTCGCGTCATTGATATCATATTTGTTTGTGTTGCAAGTTCGAAGGTGTCGATGTCCACCCTGTCTCGAGGCGCAGCCCGTCGGACTTTTCGAGCATGCCATCGCGTACTAGATCACCGAGTCGTATTCGTGCCCCGTTGATCGTGAGTCAAGCTTCTGTCAAAAGTTAGAGTTTCAACTACTGACATCTACATACCGCCGGCACTTCTCGATAGTCAACATGCGCCACGATGCGACCACAACCCTGCAGCGAGGTCGTCATCTGATAAGCATCCCGATTTCTAGAGATGCACAAAGCCCCGCAAGCACCAGACGTGTCGCCTTCCCCCTGTTGTCCACTTCGCTTCCACATCTTTCTACTGTCTACCATCGCTCGTATATCGGTGTGTGTTAATCCGTTCTGAGACGTTGCTCGGGCTAATTTCGCAAAGCCTCCATTGCAGAATCTGAGCCGCCGCGATGTGGCTGCTGAGGACCGACCGCGCCGAGCTCCACTACTTCCCCTCCCCCGCAGCTGTCACCAATGGCTACGCCATCCTATCCCATGCCTGGGGCGACCACGAGCAGACGTTCCAGGAGACACAAGCTCTTCGGGAGCGGTGCAAGGAGACCGGCGAAAATCCCCGCGATCTCTCCTCCGACAAGGTCCGCGAGTGCTGCATCCTCGCGGAACGCCACGGGTACAGATGGGTGTGGGACGACACGTGTTGTATCGACAAGACGAGCAGCACCGAGCTGTCGGAAGCTATCAACTCGATGTTCGTTTGGTACTCCTGCGCGGAGGTGTGCTTCGCGTATCTCGCGGACGTCGAGAGCGATTGCGACTTACATGCGGAGAAGTCGGCTTTCAGGACGGCACGGTGGCACTCGCGTGGATGGACACTGCAGGAGCTCATCGCATCGATCCTCGTCATCTTCGTGGCGCGTGACTGGAAGCCCGTAGGGACCAAGCAAGAGCTCGCGTCGCTCCTTGAGGAGGTCACTGGTGTTCCACGGCAGGTGCTCACGCGCGAGACGCACTTCTCCACTGTCAGTATCGCCGAGCGTATGTCATGGGCGTCGAAACGGAGCACGACGCGGGTGGAGGACGAGGCGTACTGTCTCATGGGATTGTTCAATGTGAACATGCCTACGCTCTACGGGGAAGGACGGCAGGCGTTCTATCGCCTCCAGCAGGAGGTCATGAAGCAGTCGGTCGATACAAGCCTGTTTTGCTGGGGTGACTGTTTCAACCTGGACGGTGGCACCCAGGTAACTCTAAAAGAGGTCTACGAGTTGGTCGATGATTCCGTGAATCCCCAATTTTTCCTCCTCGCCACCTCGCCGAAAGATTTCCAGAAGCCGCTTGGGCGGAGTGTGCGGTATACTCCATCTGTCACCGACCCGCTTCAGCCATATCTTGACTGGCAATGGGAGGCAAAAAATGTACGTCATGACCTTGGCAGGTTGTAGACAAGCTAACGCAGTGTGCCCAGGTTGACCAAGAACCGGAAGACAGAGATCGAAGACAGTCCGGCCCATTTGGTCAAATAGCTCTCCCGACCTTTTCCATCACTCACTACGGGGTGCAGTGCCGCTTCCCGATCGTCGAGTCTGACGGGCTCACGATCGCCGTTCTCCTGTGCGAGGCCGGTGATGAGCACCTCGGGCTCCTCCTCTTCCCGTCCAATGACCCTGTTCAGGATCCCTCTCGGAGGAAGTACCATGTGGTATACGGCTTCAACAAGCCGCCAGGCCACTCCCCTGCTCAGGAATACTTTCGCCTTGTCTTCCTTGGTAACGATTTCTACAGCCTGAGGCTTCCTATGAACGGGCAGACTGTGACGGCTAAGTGGCGGGACATCGTCGTTGTGGATAGCCCGCCTCCCGCCAAGAAGGACGTCGCGCCGAGCCTTTGCATTCCACTTCATTCCATCGAACCCGCACCGCCTTTCCGCCTTCCACATTGGCTCATTGGCAGGTTGTCGCAAATGGGGCTAGAGCTGCAGCAGCTACGCGTGCGAAGCAAGCCCGTCGCTGGGGAACCACTGCTTATGAAGGCGCGATTCACAGACATTTCGTCTGTAGAATCCATTCACGTCCTCTTTGGTACATGCATGCAATCTCGCGGCCAGAGGCACTGGGCGAAGGCATTTGTCTACTGCATGGACAACTGGGTAGAAGGATGGAACTTCTCGCATGACTGCCACAAGGACCACGTCGCGGCCTGGCCGAACTGGGCGAAGGACTTCGGAGTCGCCGAGAGGACTGTCCGGCTATCATTCTCGCGCTGCAAGCTGACGCCCGAGCACACTTTGGTCGTCCACGTCGAGCTTGAGGGCCGCGTGTATGATGCTATGAAGAAGCGCACGAACGTGGAGCTTCCGTCGCGCGAGGCTCTTGGACTCAGGATGCATGTTGTTGGGTCCCGCGGGCTGCCAGTGCCCCCTCCTAGTCAGTCAACGAGTCACAGCAATGCCTGATCTGCCTCGGTCAGTAGCGTCTCCCATGTCCCGAGTAGCAAACCCTCACGCACCCCGCAGGACACTGAATGCCGACTCGCACATCCGTGCCAGGGCTTTCACCGCCCTCTCATACCTACGACCTCCCGCCCCGGAAAACCATTCACTCATCGCGTTAGCCTCCTCAGGGTCACAACGGCCTGGTGTTCGCCTTGTTCCGTCATCTTTGTTTGTCCCTTGCCTCTTCCCCGACAATCATCGCTTGCCGTCACAATGACCTCCCCTCCATTGCCTCTGTAGCCACAGCGAGTCTTGTATCCACGGTCACCGTGGAGTCGTTATCCGGTTCCGGCGGCCGCCACTGCTGCGCATGAGACCGATGCATTGGAATTTTGGAGGGCACAGACACCACTGGGCCACTCCTCGCTCAACGTCTCTGTCAATTCGAAACACACCACTCTTAGTTGTCAATATAGCGTAAAGGGAACACGAAGACTGGAAGAGATGAACTCTGGATAAATGTTTGCAAGTCGACTTGGAGGTGCGAACTTGGTCGTTTGCAACCTCATGCACCTCGTTTTGGCCATCGTTCCATTTGCCGGGTAACGTCTCATTCCGATAAACTGGATTTCGGACGGTGGCTCGTCCTCTCTGCCCATGGCGTGGAACGCTTTCCGTGTGTCTGTCGCGTTATTTCGGTACTCAGAGCGAAGGCCCTCTCCCGCTTGTTCTTGAGCCAAGCGGAGACTTAGCCCACCATTTACCCCGGAACATTGTGAACCCGCACTGGTGTCAGCTGTCATTTCGGCGAATCGGATATGCCGTCGTATGGCCTTTGGCGCAACTAGATGCCTCCTTCCATTGCAGAATCCTGCGTTTAATAGGCCTCGCAGTGGTCACACGCCGACACAAACGGAGACAATGCGGTGGACCCGAATTCGGCCCGAATGTGCTTGGCGTATAACTTCGTTATCGGTACCCTACGACAATCTTCCTGAGACTCAAGTGTTCTTCGTGGCGGTCGTTTGATGCCCACGAGGAGATGGCCACTCTGTTACGCCTTCCCTCGAGCCGCCAGCAGGATCCATGCCGTCAAATCCGACGACAGCACGGGGGGGTTGCTTACGATAGTGCCGTATGCGCCGACAGTAATGCGGCCGGAAGCCGTCTTAGTGAGTAAATCTTCTGCTGCAGCTCATTCCGATGGAACCCCAGAATTGAGAACTGAACCCAAGGGGATTGGACGCCTTCATGTCGTTTGACATGATGCTCCAGCCTCGAAGCGTGTTCCGGTGGAACATCACTCGCCGTTGCGGCATGGAAGACATTGCAGCCGTGGTCAGTGACATACGTACTGCGGACTTTAAGCGCCTCTATCCTGATGCCGTACTCTGCCAGTGTTGAGTTCCACGACTTGTCCGGCATGCAACGACACCACCAGTCGTGATCGTCAGGACCTGCCTCGGACTCTGGATCCCGGGTGGGGTGCCAAGGCGCGATATCGATCTTATTGTCGGTATGGCTGTGGGCTATGCGTCTCACTGATAACGCAGAGCGACGTGGACTAACCAGCGTCATTAACAGGCCACTCTTTACAAGCATGTATCAAACTGTCCACCAGGCATCACCCACGCAGTATGCTTGCGTTTTCGAGAAGACCCTGAGCATTTCACATCCAGTACTGGCGCTCGGGCCTGAATGCTGCAAAGCACCCGGGGCTTCTGGCGCCATGTCCGTGCCACGATCATTCAATACACGTCGTGGCAGGGGGTCGCAATCATACTTCATGTTCTGGATCGCACACCACAACGTTCGACACAGCCGTCCCTCTCTATTGGGTCCCTGAAATTTGCTAGCATCGCTGGCGCAGTATCAGTGGGTCTGCTATCTCTCTTGAAGCTGGGTCACGTATGCTGAAGCAATGTCCCCTCATGCAGTAATTCGCGCCATCCCTGGATGCTCTTTGCGCTACTTCCCCAGAAGGTTGATCGCGCCGGATGAATCTTCTTACAATTCTCTTACTGACCCTACCTCTCTCAAGATATGTGGCTTCTGCGGACTGACCGTGCCGAACTCTGCCATTTCCCCTCCCCAGAGAGCGTCCCTGGGGGTTACGCCATCCTTTCTCACTGCTGGGACGACGAGGAACAGACATTTCAGGACGTCCAGGCCCTCAAGGCGAGATGTGCAGAGACCGGGGAAAACCCTCGAGATTTCGTGTCGGACAAGATCCGTCGATTTTGTATCCTCGCGGAGGAGGAAGGCCATCATTGGGGCTGGGCTGACATGTGTTGCATTAACAGGCTCAGCAGTGCGGAGCTCTCTGAGGCTATCAGGTCCATGTTCCGCTACTACTCCGTAGCTGCCGTATGCTACGCGTATCTGAGGGACGTGCCATCTGGCCGCCGCCCGGGGGGGTTGCCTTCCAAATTTCGGAGGAGCCGATGGCATACGCGCGGCTGGACGTTGCAGGAGCTCATTGCCCCCCGACACGTTGAGTTCCTATCGAAAACCTGGGAGTCCTTGGGGAGTAAACGCGACCTGGTGGAGCCCTTGGCGGAGATCACTCACGTCCCAGTAGGCGTCCTGACGTCAACGAATGTGCAAATGGAGCTGGAGAAGACAACCGTGGCTTCTCGGTTGTCCTGGGCAGCCGGCCGGCAGACTACGCAACCAGAGGACGAGGCATACTGCCTCCTGGGAATTTTGAACGTCGAGATGTACACGTCCTACGGAGAAGGGAGGTCGGCATTCTATCGACTCCAGGAAGAACTCATCAAATGCTCGACAGACACGTCTCTCTTTGCCTGGGGTCAGCCAGTTCACTCCGTGGTGGATCTCCGCGACTTCGTTCACGCTTATCCTCCCAGCGACTATCACGATCACTCCCTCGAATCCCACCTTTTCGCTCCCTCCCCTTTCGTGTTTGCATCTCAAGTTGGTCGGTGTATCGAGTTCACACCCCATGAAATAGTAAGCTGGCCCCCCATATCCGTCTACTTCCCAACTGATACAGTGGCCTTTTACGTAGATGATCAAGAGTCCTGAAAGGGCCTCAGAAAAGCCACGCCTCTTTTCGTTCTCAATAACCCCATTAGGGATTCAGGCGCATGTCCCTGTCGCCGAGCTCATACCCCAGGGTCCTGTTATCGCATCTATAGCTTGCTCGGTAGACGGATACCAAGTGGGCCTCATTCTCAATCCATGTCCTTACTTCGACCCTCTCGCTCCTCCAGGCTCCTTTTTCGACACTAGTGGTATCCGGACACCCGGCTCCCCTTCGGCAATGTCGCGCCTACTGTATTTCAAATATGAAGCACTGAAGGGTCAACTACACCATGACTTCCAGTGGCGAGAGATCTACATCCGGTCTCGCCCTCGCGATCCTCTCTTCCTTCCCGCGTTACAGCCGATGCAAGGATCGCCGTCGCTGGCCGCTCTGACGCCATCTCCCTCGACGACCACAACACCTCTAGCCACAGACTCCTCGCTTGATGCGACGGACCCCTCTGCTACGATCGTGGACACACCCGAAACAACAGGGAAGCCATCTCCTACGGTACAGGTGTCACCTCAGGCGGATCCGAGCGGGACATTATCTCTCGCGACAACGAGACCAATGAGTTCGTCCATGGACACACTACCATCCCATCCGGCCATCCATGCACCATACCCAACAACGGAGGCGCCCTCGGCAGCCAGTATGGCTACGTCACCGATGGTAGAAAGGCCATCCGAGTCCCCACCTTCGCCACTACGGACGTCACGACCGACGACCCTATCCCAACGTGCATCCAGAGATGCGACACCAACATCGCTTTCCGCAGCAAAAGTAGAGTCGCCTACAGCCTCGAACGTGCCTCCAATACCGGAGCTGCCGTCCCGCCACACCCTGCCGGTGCAGACGTTGTCATCCTCCCGAATATGTCGTACATCCCCTCCACCAACGACCACGTCGCCTCCAGCTCGGGACGCCCCGCCCACAGACGTATCTTCTCCAGACCCGGCGAGTTATCACATACTCGACTCTTCTTCCGAGGCAAACGCATCGTCTTTACACATGGGCGCGTCTCGGACTTCAAGTACACGGGGACCACATTCCACTAGTCCAACCGCCGTCTTCGAGTCTTCGGCTCCACCTACAGATACACCCCCTCCCACAAATCTTGGACAGACTTTCGCTCGCGAGGCATTACATGGACTCGGAGTCGCAGTCACGCCTGCGATTACGGCGACAAAATTCGAGCCTCTATCTCCAGCACAGGCTCAGGCGACTCAGCTCAAGGAAGGGCCTACGACTCCCCATCTGACGGTAGTACCCAAAGCGTCGGCATCGGTCCCAACGGTACCGTCGAGAGCTCCGTCTCCACTCACGGAGACGCCATCCCCATCGCAGCAGCCTGGGGCACTGGCATTACCTCCAGACACACACGCATCCTCTACGCCGACATTCACGCTACCTGCATCCCCGACTATCCCCTTTGTCGTGGAACCCGTTACTCCTCCATCCGACCAACCTCCGCTCGTGATGAGTCCGCCGTCAGACGACTCGGACAAGAGAATCGGGGGTCATAATCTACGAGACAATGTCTCCGTAGAAGGTACGTTCTGCTCCCGACCTGCTATGTACTACGTTTATTAACCATTTTATATCACAGCGACCACTTCTGGTATACAAGCTAAGCCTCTTCCACTTGTCGCTTCTGACACCAGCAATGCAGCAACAGTGTCCATGTCTGCCGCCTCGAAGCTATCGCACGCACCGACGGACGCTAGTAATCCTAGCAGTGACCGGGCCTCCGCTTTGCCCCCACCTACAGCGCAGACGTCGCTTACATCTATACCGACGGCACCTTCAAGTTCACGCGCAAAAACACCATTTTCGACGACGCATACATTACCGAATCCGAGTACCCAGCCGTCAACTATATCTCCGCCGCCCACCGTCCCACGGAAAGATGCAACACCTCAGGCGAATCGCCCGCCGCCTCAGTCTGCCAGCAAGGTATCGCAAGTGCCTGCCGATACTCCTTCGACAACAGGCACACCATCCCGCTCTAAGACACAAACGTCGTCTTCAACTTCGAAGTCGGCGTCGGGCCATCGGGCCGCTGACGCGCAGCCCAGTTCGTTCCGAGTCGTGGACCCACTGCAACCAACTCCGAGCCACGGACCCTCGTCGGCAGCAACTCCATCGTCGACTCCAGCGGCAGGGACGCCTCCGACCCCAGACGCACACGCTCCGCAATCGCGGGAGACGGGGGAAACAGGGTTTGCCGCCTCGTGTGGGCGGTTTTGGAGAAGCGTCGTGTCAGCGCTCTGCGCTCCGTGTACTAAGTGATGAATATCGATGAATGCTCTTGATATGGCTTACTATACTCGTCGTACATTTACGTTACTTATGTACATCGCGCCAGACCGCGGCATCGAGGAAGGGTGTGATCAACATCCCGCGGACTTTTATGTCGCTCGCGCTGGTCTTCCTTCGACGTTTAGCACTCAGAGTCCGTACGGTGCGCTCCAGGGTGGCGACGGTAGCACGTACGCAATAGCGGAGTACTTGCACTTCGGACAAGCCCTATGGTTTCCAAAAGATTGACAGAACGTATATTGGCACACTTAGACGAATTTGATCATGATCATTTGACACATCCAATGCAGCCCGATACGAATGCTACTTATCGAGATCTCTGAGTCAGGTCGTGCTCGAACGATCAGTTGTTGCCCTGACTGCTTAAGCTTAGTACAACTCGGCATTCCTCCGGACTTCCACCTTCCCGCTAGTTCCAGCACCCAGACGTGTCCTATATCGTGTTTCAGTACTTCAGTACCTGGAGTGTGCGGAATGGGCGCGACGTAGCTGGGTTCGCGATCACATGTAACGGCGCGCGCCAACTCCCGTGGTTAATGAACTTAGACCAACTTGTGACGTCGATGGCTTCATATTACGCCGGACCCCCCACAGGACCCCACAACGTCGCCTAGGACCACACAACTACCGAGCCTCCTTGGTACCTTCAAGTTCAGCGTTGACCCCAACAGCCAGTATGCCACAATCTGACGCAGCGAAAAGATACGAGAAGCTAACACAATCCCGCAGTACGGTGAGCGGAACTTCGCACCAGACTAAACGGCGTGTGCTTAACCCCATTGTCCTCCGTCTCGCACGATCACAGGCTCTGGTCGCAGGGGTCGTGGCCGCGATAACGGGACTCGGCCTGTTTTGGTACGCTCAACGGAAGTACGACGAGAAGAAGGAAGCATCCCCTTTTGCTGCCGCGGTCCCGACTTGTGCGTCGTTTTGCCGCCTTTCCGCATCCGTGAGGTGGGCCCCTGACCACACGCCGATGCTTGCAGGGCAATACCGTATGGTTCAAGAGCAGCGGCGACCTTCAGACCGGGAGCAGCCCGTGGCACATCGCGTGAGCGACCAGAATGAGCCCATCCGAGGACCCCGGGATCTGCCCACGACGAAGAATCCTGCGCCGAACAATGGTCTGAAGCCGGCTGTTTTGACAACTGTGCAGGTAAATCAGTCCGCCATCCTTCTGCCTCCTTGTTGCGTTCGCCCCCTTAACAAGATCTTTCTGTTGGTGCGCATATTGCCTCCTATAGGGGAAAGCAAAGCATGGTGAATATCAAGCGGGAGAACCGTCACAAGTCCGAGTTGAGAAGCCCTCTCGCTAGGAATTCATGCCGGCGTACAGATCACACTAATATGTTCGCATGGAGCAACACTCGATATTTCTCGAATACAATCACCATCGCACGTTTCAGCTAGAATCGCATCAGCGCAAGCTTTTGACATCCGTCTGCTCCATGTCCGAGACGGCGTACCTGCAGCACCGCGGAGATCGCTCGAGTCTTCACGCCTCATACCCCGTTTTCCCCGGAACGACGCCGTACGCGGGCCCGCCCTTCCCGTACATCTTGCGCAGGTCTCCAGCAAGCTTCTCCGGCACTTCGAACGCCGCGAAATGCCCTCCCGCATCGTGCTCCGACTCGAACACGAGCTTCCCGAGCATGTTCGACCACCTAGCAAAACCCAAACGGAGACCAGTAAGAGTGCTATCCTAGATACCCATATGGATGAGCATGAATGCGTAGAACGTACAGTTTCGGGAGGTGCACGATCTCGGCGGGGAAGTACGACACGCCGACCGGGACGGAGGTCCAGGCGCCGAGCGCGAGCTCGTGCGCGCCTCCGTCGGACATTTCGTAGTATATCCGCGTCGACGCCGCCGGGCCAGCGCGCGAGAACCAGTAGATGGAGATCCACTCGAGAACTGCGTGGGGTCAACGGTCAGTGGTGGCCGCATCGCGTTAGAGTGGCGAACTGTAAACGCCGAGGTGGTAGCAAAGCAGGACACACCTTCGTCGCCGGTCCATGGGTACTTGTCTGTCCACGTCACGAGCTTCTCGTATATCCACGCGAGCAGGCCAACTGGGGAGTCCGCGAGACCGTAGCCGAGCGTCTGCGGACGGGTCGATTGCTGCATCAGGTAGCCCCGCCCGCGAGTTACCCATTGGGACGTCATGGCTAGCCTGCGCTGCGCCTCTTTATCGAACGGCATCGTGAGTAGAGTTTTTGCATAGAGGAGAGGGGCTGTGGTGAAGGTGGGAATATTGCAACTGTAGGGCCGTTGACCGTGACGGTCAGCGCACGTATCTGAGCAGAGTCTTAAAGCGAGCCCGGCGAACGGACGTACAACTGCATGTTTGTGTGCCACGCTTTGACGTGCTTGTGGCCATAATGTTGCACTGTATGCGTTCCAAGCTACAACAAAGGGATCAGCACGACGCCATTGACGTGCTAAGGAGAAGGCGCGGCCTACGATGTGTCCCCAATCGCCTCCTTGGTAAACTATATGCAATAGAAAATGTGAACAAGGCGCATACAGCCACCTCTACGGTGTGAACTCACCATACTCATTGTATCCGAGAGACAGCATAAGCTTGTTGAGCAACTATATGCGCGCCAAACTGTTAGAGCGGCGCCGCGCGACGCTACGACGCCACGTGCGTACCTCAGCGTACTGGGGTCCCTTGAACCCAGGCTTGTGTGGCGCCTCCGAGAAACCAAAGCCAGGCAAGCTTGGTGCGACGACGTGAAAACTGGGATGGCCCTCTCCCCCCGCCGTCAGAAGCGGAAGCATTTTTTTCACTTCGAGGAAGTGCCCGGGCCCTATGAATCAAGACAGTGAGTCTTCCATCCGTTTGCTCACTATCCCCTGATTCAAGCCAAATGAGCACTTACACCCGTGGACGAAGAGCAGCGGGATTGCGCCTTTGACCTCGCTCACTTGATGCACGTAGTGGACGTTCAGCGTGCCAAACCCGTCCACCGAGATGTCGCGCGTGAACATCGGCAAGGTGTTGATCTCGGCTTCGGCCTTCCGCCAGTCGAACCCGCTCTTCCAGTGGGCGGCCAGTCTCTTCACGTCGGCCAGCGGCGAGCCGTAGTCCCATCCCGCGCTGTCCAGCTCGTCCGGAAAGCGGACGAGCTCGAGAGACCGCTGGAGGAATTCGAGCTCTGCGTCGGGCACTGCGACCTTGAAAGGCTTCTCCGTCGTCGTCGTATCCGGCATGGAGGAGGAGTGAGGAAAGAGAAGAAGAGACGGAAACGGAATGGTGGGACGGTGAGAGTTGAGAATTCCGTGGGGATTGAAGGGCTATAAAAGACGCGAATTGAACGTGGCACAAAGTCAGCTGATGCCGCAGCAGCGCCATTCATCAACCCGCAGGATGACATGCAAATGACATGCCTGTAAAAATCCCCCACAGCTCCCGGCATGCTCGTATGATCGTCATAATGAACGTTGGGGACAAGTTGGGAACGAGTTCGAGTTTCGAGGGATGTTCGCCCACATCGCACGCGGTTGGAGAGAGAGAGCCTGCACGATCACATACATTCGTACCCTTGGGGAACGTTCATCTGAACAGATGATGGGACCGAGGTCGGGCTAGGTTGCCTATCACTTCAACCAGATGGATCCGAGGTGACGGCCATGTAAGCACCTCCCAATTTCCGAATCCAATTCAAGTACACACCTTCGTTACCCAGAACAAACGTATGCCGGTCATTCCATCCCCCTTTCTGCTAACTGATCGCATACCTCCCACACCGCTAGCCTCAGTCCAATGCCACATCCAGGTACGAGTTACAGTGTGGGCGGCCTCGGAAGCGTCCTGAGCTTCCTGTCCGACTTTCTGACGCACCGCGTGGTAGATTTGTGGATACGGGCAGCTTTGCGGTGTACACCGTAGACGCGAGATGTGTATCGAGTGCACTAGCGGGAAGATGTGGGCTCTAAAATCATCGCAGGTCAGCAAAAGGTGGGCTCTGGTTGGCGAGAGGGACATGAGATGCGGGAAGTCCGAACGTTATCGGATATTGAAGTCGATCACCCAGGCTACCAACTGCCCTTGAAAAGGTTCAGTTGTCCTCCGGGAACAAGTTTTCATATCTTTCATCGCGTTTCGAGCCGTCGACGACGAGACAAATGGAGCTTGATGCATGGTATCGGAGGCGAGATGGGGACAAACTTACTTGCATGCCAGATACCGACATTACAACCCAAAATGTAGCCCTAGTCCGCCTCCTCTATCCGTGTGGAGAATCCTCACACTGTCATGCATACGGCGTATGCTGAGGATGGTCCGATTATGACTGGTTTCGAAAGTGGCGAAGCTCACTTGGGCTTCTGATGGCGGGAGTCACGGAGGGGCGGGGAACAGGGTAACGAAGACAAGAGAACCAGGAAAAGCGTATGTAGGATGCATACGAGCTCGCAGGGAGAGGAATAGTTTAAAACTGTGGAGAGGGTCTTTGTTGGGGGACATGTAACGCATTGGAGGTCGAAACGAAAGGGCTGTGACCGCGACGTTGGGCGCTTGGGTAAGGCCACTTTTTTGCGCGCTTGGTTAGGATCATCCTTAGTTTCTCTCTCCTCGGACTCCATCAACTCTTCTATATCGCCAATTCCTTCTATACTCCATGGGATCTTCAGGCTCTCTTTTGCCGCTGCATATCATCGCATTGACAGCTTTGTGCTGCACGACTTCCTAGCATAGAATGGGTTCTGTGGGAGTTTTCGCAGCTTTCGTCCCGTGAATGCACGACTCGCAAGTTCTCGGACCCGAAGAGGACTCGTATAGCCTTCAAAATGCATAGTTTCTATCCGGTAACACGGAGATGTTTCCTCGGTTCCTGTGCTATTATCTTTGGTAAGTCCTAGTTCTTTGTCCACTACTCGGTCTACAACCTAGTATGGCCGATATCGATGGCTCAGCTGGGGTTGACAACGTGAAACTGTTCCCTATTACCTAGTCGCTCCGTTATATCTTTCAAAAGGACTGTAGCGTGATTGAGTATCGACATGTATCTGAGACCTTCCTATCTATATCCCCCTCCATACATTAAAATGGAGATGTGCTGACTGACGGTCTACACTGCAGACCTTTGGTTTGGGGAGGGTATCAAGTACCGGCCCCCAGTTCTCTACGAAACTGTTATCCGTAAGTGCTCAGTATTTAAAGCCCATTCCTTCTTTCTAACGTGTTTATGTAAAGCTAAAATTGGAGCGAGCCGGTTCCGAATCTTTTTTGTCGGCCGGCCGAGGCTCGCTGTTCCTATTAGTATCATCACTTCGTAAGTTCCACCAGCCACAGTCGGGAGCACCCTGGCGAATTTTAATATCTTCCTACAGCCACCTTTAGATGCGGCTTCTCAATGCCCATCACGCGGAGCTCCAGTTCCGTATGACCCCCCACAGCGTGCCAAAGGGCTATGCCATCCTGGGATGAAGAGGAACAGAGCTTCCTCTTCCACGACATCCAAGCGCTGCGTTCGCAGTGTGCCTCGACCGGTGCGAACCCACGCGACTTCGCCTCGTCCAAGATCCGCAACTTCTGCCTCCTCGCCGAGAAACACGGATACGATTGGATCTGGATCGTCCTGCTGCATAGACAAGTCCAATAGTGCCGAGCTATCCGAAGCGGTTAACTCGATGTTCCGCTGGTACTCTCTCGCCGAGCCATGCTACGCGTACCTCGCAAACGTCTCCTGCGCCACCTTCTCCCACGACCCCGCCAGCGCGCGCACGTTCCGTTAGAGCAGGTGGCACACGCGCCGCTGGACCCACCAAGAGCTCATCGCGCCCGACATTCCAGTGTTCCTTTCGTCGGGGTGGAAGGTGCTGCCCTATCTCGGCCGACGGCACACGAAGACGCGGCGGCGGCCACGTCCGCTCGCCCGGCGTCCGCGCATCTCCTTCACAACGTTGCGCCGTCTTCCTCGCCTCCTTCGTCCTATTCCTCCTCGTCGGCCTCTCCGTGACGCTCATCAAGTCCATCTACATCTTCCGCATTGGGCCCTTGATTGACGAGACCGACGTGTCAATGGCTTTGGACAGGTCGGCGAACGCAGAGACCGGCGCGGACGGCTGGTTCGCGAGGCTAGGGTTGGTCTTGCGGACGTCCTTGAGAAGATCACGAACATCCCGATGAAGGTCCTCAGGCTCAAGACGGAGCTTTCGTACCTCAGCATTACGGCGCATATGTCGTGGGTGGCGAAGCGCAAAACGATTTGACTAGAGGACGAAGCATACCGTCTGATAGGCATCGTTCGAATCAACACGCCGACGCTGTATGAGAGGGCCGTTCGGCGTTTTAGAGGCTGTAGGAGGAGGTTATGAGGCGTTCGACCAATACGTCACTCTCCCCTTGGGGCGCCCCCACCAAGCGGTTGCCGCCCCTGCTGCGGAACCTCCAGGACAATCTATCAACGGTCCACGGTCATATCCAACGAACGCGCCTCTTCGCGTCTGCATCATCTGCGTCCAGGTCGTCCGCGGACGTTCTCTTTACATCTACCTTACTAGTACGTTTAGATTGGTTCCTTCCAAGGCGTTCTGTTCTAACATTCTATTCCAGACCATAAACATGAGATGGTGCCTGAACAAAACCATCAGCATGCCCACTTTCACGAATACTCCATACGGTGTCTTCGCACATCTCCCTGTCGTCCAAACAAAGATCCCAAGACTCATCATCGCCGTGCTGTTTTGCTCGTCGAGCACGCAGAAGTACGGCCTCCTCTTGCACACATGCTCCGAGGCAACGAGTCCCCTCGGCCCTCTCTACGACACCGGCATCCCGACACTGGATAGGCAAGCAGCCCTCCGCCTAGTCCCCCTCCATGAAGATGAGGACCTAAACCTCTCCAAGGTGATCGATCTTTCCGAGAGCCTCGTCGTCGCGAAATGACGCGACGTTTACATCCGTGCGCTGCAGCCGCCCTACCGCACCATCCCGTGCATTCCCGTCAACCTTAGCACGCTCTTCTATGTCCCGCACTGGCTCCTGAAGGAGTTTTCGGACCCTTGCCCGCGACGTTCCTTCTGTATGCGGACCCTGTGCGCCGCGCCTTCCCCTTCCTCCCGCAGGTCGGGTGCTGCACGTACCCATCGGGAACGCGCTCGTAGTCGTCCAAGGCCCAGGGGGAGGCGGGGGTGCGGGAGGTCCGGCGCACAACTGTCACACAGACCACATTCGCGGGTGGCCGGAGCATAGGCAGACGTTTAGACTCGCATTCTAGCCTCCGCCAGACCCGTCGTGGTCCCCCGATGGGCTCGTGACATCCTGCGATGAGGCACTTCACGGTCATGGTGTGGTTCGTGGCCTCCCCCTTGGACACCTGTCGGGGTTGGGAAGCGGGCAGGTTGCGCCGGATCGGCGAGACAGCGCGTCGCACCCACGGTCGCTGTGGCAGGGAATCGTTCCCCTTCGGTGGATATCCGAATGACAGCGCCTATGGGGACGAAGCCGGCCCAGCTACAGGAGTCGGAAGTGCTGGACCACGCAATTACCGAGTTTGACTTGATGTTGGACGCAGGACATTCGTAGCGTGCCAACGCACTCCGTACACTTCTAGTGAGTTTTCAGACATGTTTAATGCGCCTAGAAGTTCAAATGCGAACATTTATAGATGCCTTTACGACGTAATGCAAAAGGCGCTTGGCGTACTTCTCTATCATTTGGACCCCGCACCAATTCTATGATGACTGGGCCCGCGCGGGAGGTTTGCTTGGAAACAATGCCCGGTCAACGTCTGCCAGTTTTGTGCATACCTGCTCCCAGAAGCGCGTCGTGGATCCAAGGATTCGAGCTCACTGGATTGTGTTGGCCGCGGGTCCACAATGCTATGCGAATCCTGTTCCTTGATTCAACAGAGCGCACGCTGACGGACGACAATGGGAAACCATCCCCCAAACTAGAAGTATTGGAGTCCAACGACAATGTTCCCGCGGCGTACATCTCCACGAGGCGTCGTACGTGATGTTCTGTGTCTTACACAGACCTTAGTGGCTTAGGCTATTTGTATGTGCCTCGAGGTTGGGTTCCAAACGCCGTCTTTCGCGCCTATTGTGGTCGTATTCTCCCATCGGCTCCGGTGTCTTGACACTCTTCCAAGGATGCTTTGACCTCGCTCGAGGACGTCTATACCCGGATCTTACTACACCTGTACCCCCACACGAAAGAATCTATCCCCCGAGCCGGACACTCTTTCCCACTCTCAGTACATCTACTCTACGGCTCAAGTGCATCCACAACCCACAAGGCACCCATACCCCAAGCCCGGGGACATATCTATGCCCAACGGTAAGCGTGGCTATATTGAAATGTTGGTTACATTTGGTCACCTCCATATGCAGAACTCAACGAACTACTATGTGGCTCCTCAACACCGCTACTGCTGAACTCGAATGGTTCAGTGACGCGGCCGCCGTTACTGGGGGATACGCGATACTCTCGCATACTTGGGGCAAGCATGAACAGACGTTCCAAGATGTCTACGCGATCGGCGAGCGATGCAAGAAGTCTGGCAAGAACCCACGCGACTTCGTCTCTCACAAGATACGGGAGTGCTGTCGTCTGGCGGAGAGGTACGGATATGGGTGGGTCTGGATCGATTCGTGTTGCATAGACAAGACTAGCAGCACGGAGCTATCCGAAGCCATCAACTCCATGTTTAAGTGGTACTGGCAGGCGGAGGTGTGCTTCGCCTTCCTGGCCGACGTACCCACTGGTAGCGAGGCGGATCTTCGCGCGGAGCGGTCGAAATTCAGGGAGAGCCGGTGGCATCGGCGAGGCTGGACGCTGCAGGAGCTCATCGCACCCGCTGTGGTCATCTTTGTCTCTGGGGACTGGGAACGCCTCGGTACGAAGGCCGAGCTTGCGGAGCTTATCGAAGAGATCACCCACATCCCCCAGCTCATTCTCACACGGAAGCAGTACTACCACCAGACGAGCGTCGCTAACCGCATGCGATGGGCGGCGGGGCGCAGGACGACGAGGGCGGAGGACCAGGCGTACTGCCTAATGGGCCTCTTCGATGTCAGCATGCCCATCATATACGGAGAAGGTACCCGTGCGTTCCAGCGGCTCCAGCAGAAGATAATGAAACATGGATTCGACATGAGCCTCTTCGCTTGGGGTAGCTGGTTCTCGAGCAAGCCTCTCCGAGAACAGAAACTCAAACCCGATCTCACGCGTGAGATAGATCGCTATAACGACCAATCATACCTCCTCGCCCCTTCTCCGGCCAGCTTCGAGGCCGGGTTCGATTTCACGCCACTACATCCAAATGCGGACCAGACATATCCTCCTCTTGTAAGCACCATCCTCGAACAAATATATAGCCACACTCACAAGATCGATAGGCACTCACGGAAGAAGATAAACGCCGCGGACCACCGTTCGGGGATATCAGAATCCCTACCGCAACTCTCAAGAATTACGGCGTCGCCTGCGAGTTCCCCGTTTTCGAATCGGATGGCTTTGTGGTTGCGGTTCTCCTCTGTGAGGATGAAAAGCACGAACAAGTTGGACTCCTCCTCGCGCAGGATTACGACAGTTACGATCCTCACCAACCGTTGTACTACACTAGCGCTGTCTTCATGGAGGCCAACGACGCGAGGCCTTGCAGTGGGAACGACGGGAGGGGCAGTGAAAGAGGTGGTGAGAGGTGTAGCGAGAGGGATGGCGAGAGCGATATGGAGGGCAAGAGGGAGGGCGATCGCGAGATCAACGAGACTACTGGCAACGACGGTGAATACAACGACGTCGAGACCACCGACAAAGCTCCCGTGTCCTACCGTCTGGTGACTCTGGGCTGCGACCTCTACAACCTCCAGTTCAACGGCAAACCAGTCGAGGCGCGCTGGCGGACCCTATTCATTCAGCCCCGACCGGAGGCATGGTACTCCCCAGACACGTCGATTGCACGCCTACAGCTCAACTGCACCATGCGTCCCCCCTTCCGCATACCCCACTGGCTTATCGCAAAATTCGCCTCGCTGGGGTTCCAGATGGCCCAGATGACACCCGAAGGCGAATTTCCGACCCGGCTCGGGCTGAGCTCCGCCCTAGATGGCGAGTATATCAACCTTGACCTTGGGCTCTGCGACCGCCATGGCTCGCAACTCGAACCGAATGCTCACCGTTGGGCTAGGGTTCTGATCCACCACGCCGAGGACATATCCGATTGGTGTGATCCCCACGCTCCCCATGACTGTGCCGAGGACCATATCGCTTCTTGGCCGGAACGAAGGAAGCTGTTTGGCGACAACGGCGTCCGGGGCATCCAGCTGTCCTTTGAGGACTGTAACATAGCGACCACTCACATGAATCCCCGGACGCTTGCCGCTCGCATTGAACTCAAGGGTTCCGTCTACGCAGACATCGAACGCCGAGCGAAGGAGAGACGGGATCCGAAGCATCCGAAGCACCTTGGACCTCACCTCATGCCGGACACTGTGCTGTTCGAAGAGTCGGCGTCTCAAACCCATGCGCGTCCGGATTTAATCTTCTTTTTTATGGTAGGTGCAATATTCAGTATGGTAGTATCGCGTGTGACACTTGTGCTTGTACTCGCCATGTGTCTAGTTGTTCGGAGCCGTGCCATTGGCGTTGTATCCGTATCTGCTTCTCCAGCTCCCTCTCGATCGTCGTTACCGGTTATTCAGTAGTTATGCCTTCAGTGCGTTTATATCCGGTAGCGACTTACCCTTATAATTCTTTATTCTAGTAGTGCCCGGACACTCCAGCAGATATGGTCGTGCTCATAGCTTCCTTATATAGTTCGCATTTTCGCGGCCATGCTGCTGCTCGTAGCTATCAGGGTTTGCGGTACAAGGCCTCTTGGTTCCTTCTCTCGCCGATGCAGCCTGTAACTTATTCCGTACTATTTGAGCTATGTATATGTTTTCTGCCGTGTCACGACGCCCGACCCACTCAGCTTCAGCTTCGATAGGCCACCGATCGTAGCGGCGTTCACTAGACATGCACCCGGACGTTCGTAGCTTTCGCTGTCGGAGGTATATACTCCGAGGCGGGATCAGCAAGCCTTCCGTTCTGAGATCCAGACAGCCCCGGGCATCCATCAGAACGCATCTGGTAGGACTAGGCAGGTGGCTTATATGGGCGTTATTTTGTTGCCTTCTTCGCTGCCGGCAGCCGTCCTTGAAACTGTGTCTTTGGCGCTGGCGCTAGAGCAGCTATGTACGATGGTATATGCGACATCATTGATTAACTCAGGTAGAAGAATAACAACAGGTAATAACCCCTTTTCGATCACGCGCATGGGTGCTCCGGACTGGCTCGCAAGTTGAATGGAGGTCATCTATCGTGCACAGTGGCACTTACACTGCCGCCAGTAACAGTCAGAACCAAACGTAATATATATGCATGGACAAGAGGTATACCTGATTAACTGCAAGCGCACGTAACTTGAATCGCCCGCCTACACATGAGTCGTATCCCGGCACTGTTCCGCCTATGAGACTATTTAGGCCCGTTAGCGTCAGTCCGAGGGGAAAGCAGCAGCGGGCAGGAGACATACTGATCGCTTTGGTTTTCCTGGTCTTGCTTGGATCTGCCACGGCTTGCTGGGACGATGCGGCGCGCCCATGAATAAACGCTTCAATCGGAATAAATGAGGTATTTTGTAGATCACGGTCAAGAATGCGTAGACCCGGAGGACTGATTCTGAGTGCAACGTGGAGAGGCAACGTGGGGTGCAACGTGTAGGGGTGTGGAATCGAAGCGGCGACGCTGACCACGAGGTTTTGGCGTATTTGGGTGCGGCGCTGCATCTGCACAACTTGGATTTCACACGGTCCACATATTCCCAGGGCCTACATAAGCTCCGAGGGTTCCGGCACCAATCTACTATCTAGCCGCAAGCTGAAGCGCCTGAAGCGGCCGGTGGTGGTGGATTTGAAGAACCTGCCAATGCGCGCAACTGATGCACGATGACTCTCCAAGCTAGCAGTTCATACCATCCGAGTCACTATCGCAAGCTGTCTCGAGTCAAGAGATCGCTGTCAGGCATTTCGCGAACGGACTCACGAAATTAAAGTTACGGTGCTCTCCTCCACTGGCATTTGCAGCTACGGCAGCGGTATCAATGTACCATCGAACTGATTACAGAAGGTTAGGTTCATTCTAACGTCCAGACTCCAGACCAATTCAATGCGGTGCTGACATGAGAGGTTTTCGACGCTTCCGGCTTCCACCTCGCACGCAGATATGAATGGAAGGGCGGGTTCTAGCGCTGTAGTACTTGTCCAATGTCTCCTAACGGCCCATCGTACTAGGCGATGACCGGTTCTTCCGAGGATTCCATCTTTGGAGGCGGCACGCCTTGAAGGATCGGGCGTTACGCCCCTCAACCTAGTCCTAGCTTGCCTACACTGCCCGCAGCTCTAGGCGAGAGTGGCGTTCGTATGCTCGGTGCTCGATCCCATGTACGGAAGCGGTGCCGAGGACGAACGGATCACCAGGGCGCACAATATCTTTGCATATATTCGGATGGTCGGCGTGTCCTAAGGCTGTGCGCACCTTGGATGGAGGGAATGCACTTGGTGCGTTGCGTATGACGTAAACTGTGCGCTCGCCCTCTCGCTGAGGACCGATCCATAATCGCGTTCGCTTGCTGATCGCCTCGGTCCGCGAGTCGCGTCGACCACTTATCCCGCTCATGCACTTTCTATTTCCTGGGGAATCCGGTCAGCGGAGGTGGCACATAGAAAATCACCAAGCTTCAACGAAGCTTGCTACCTATACGTGTATGCCCTGTCCACGCATCATCGTGTTAAACCCCTCCAACATCCCAGGCAGCGGCGCACCGTTGACGCGTCCTTTCACCGTATCCCCCATTTCCTTCATGCTTGACACGTGCGGAAGGCTCGGGTCGCACTGCTCCGTGAGGGCGTACCGTTCGATAAGGTAGCAGTCGCGTGGGTGCTTGAGGGTCTCCATGTACGCGAGCGGCGGAGACAACGTTAGAGAGCGAACTCTGTAAGGAAACGGACACGTGAGGGATTCAAGTCGTAGTGGCATACGCATACGTCGCGCCAGACCGTAGCATCGAAGACGGGCGTGGTGAATTTCCCGCAGACTTTCTTGCGGTTTGGCCAGTCTGCTTTTTGATATTCGGGACTCTACACGCACGACAGTTAGCGTTGCGCGCTTCAGGGTGATTGCGGTAGGACTTACGCAGTAGCGCACGTACTTGCGCTTGGAGCAAGCTCTATGTTTTTCAAATGATTGACAGAACTTAAATTGGCATTGCCGTTTCTCAGGATTTAATTCCTACAAAATGATCTTGCGGCGAGAATCGATGAGAGGCATGGCGATATTCCGAGAGATGGAAACAGTGATCAAGGTACACCGAGCACGACTGCTGTGGTCTCGGTGAGGTTCGCAAAGGGGCGCCTGACTCCAGCTCCCTACGGAAATAGCCGAGGCTCGTTGAAACTCAGAGGCGCCTGTGAACAGCTGAGCTCCATTGCGAGCGACCATTCGCTGGTTGGCCTTGTGCCCTCCCCCCCTGCAAATTCCTCGTCCGCGAGTTCCTCCTTCATGACAATTACGGTGACGGGGAGCCCCGGGGAGAAATACACCGGACGCCTGTTTTGGCTACACGAGCCACGTAGCAATCAACCTGTCACTCGCCTTGCATCCGCTCTCAGCTTGATTGTACTACGGTCATTCCCGAGCTCGTCTACGGGAACTGTTTCTGTTCAACCTTACACTCCATTATCCACTAGTGCTGCTACCAGCCCACGCATACATGGAGCTCGACCGACGAATTTCGGTCTGCACCGACTTCAAGACCAAAAACCTGCCTGGCGGGGTGGTCGGACGGGTATACGCCGGTCTAAGGTGTCGAACATTAGTTGAGCAAGATATGCGTACGTCATTGCCCCTCCTCCAAACCATACGGATTTTTTCTTATCGAGGGTTTGTCCCCATAGGCCTTCTGATGGGAAGGTGTGTTGGCGTCGTCGTCGTGTCTTTTGCAGCAGGAACCGTCGCTTAGTCGCATCGTGATATCGGCACAGGTCGGAATATGATACGAAGGTTCTAGCTCCCCGAGAGGGAGCCGTGCGGCTGCGACGTGAATTCATATCTTTTGGAACCTCCCTGTTCATGATGGAACTGATCGGTATGTTTCGCCGCGAGTATTACAACCTTGCATTCATGAAATGCACTGACAAGCCTCTTCACAATTTCACTAGACTGCATCAACGCTTCGTGATGCGGAGATCGTGTATGCTACAAAGCCGCCTTCGAATTCTCGCGATCCCATCCTCGCGCCGCGGTCTGCTGCTGTACCCGACAGCCATATAATCACCACGTTCAAGTGGGATGCGTTGTCCCTTCGGTCTGCATCCTCGCATCTCTTCGCACCCCAGAGGACTTACTCGGTATGTTGTGTTCTTGTCTAGTCAAGTTGCTCGACCTAACATTGTCGAATCTCCATGACAGAACAACGCGAGCTGTCGTTGCTGAGTACCGATCGTGCCGAACTACGCCTCTTCTCCGGCCCGGAGGACGCGGGAATCGTCGGGGGCTACGCGATCCTGTCCCACACCTGGGGTAACGAGAAGGACGGTCACGAGCAGACGTTCCAAGAGACCCAAGCCCTCCACGAGCAATGCAAGACCACGGGCGAAAATCCCCGAGACCTTGCGACACCGAAGGTCCGCGAGTCCTGTATCCTGGCGGCACGCCATGGGTATCGGTGGATATGGAACGACACGTGCTGCATCAACAAGGAAAACAGCACGGAGTCATCGGAGGCGATCAAGTCGATGTTCCGCTGGTACTCTCTGGCAGAGGTCTGCTTTGCCTACCTGGCGGACGTCGAGAGCGGCTGCGACTTGCACGCGACTGGTTCGGCGTTCAGGATTGCGCGGTGGCACTCGCGCGGATGGACCCTGCAGGAGCTCATCGCACCCTCCGTCGTCATCTTCGTGTCGCGCGACTGGCAGATCCTAGGGAACAAGACGGAGCTCGCACCGCTCATCCAGTGTATCACCGGGATATGGTCGAAGGTCTTGACTCGCGAAGTCCACTACTCGAAGCTATGCATCGCACGCCGCATGCTGTGGGCCTCCGGACGGAGTACGAAGCGCGTGGAGGATGAGGCATACTGCCTCATGGGCCTCTTCGATATCCACATGCCGACGATCTATGGGGAGGGCCGACACGCGTTCCAACGCCTCCAGCATGAAATGATGAAGCAGTCGTTCGACACTAGCCTGTTTGCATGGGGCCTCTGGGCCGCCTTTGGGAACACGGCGCCTGTCGAGCCACACGAGAATCGCCACTTCTTCAACACATCTTCCGAACACGATATGTACGTTCTTGCCCGCTCTCCGAAGAATTTCGGCATCAGACCGTTCGGAGGGTTCGTAGAGTATACACCGGCGGCGAAGAGGCCATTGCAGCCTTACCCTCCTAAAGATACCGTACGTAATGATCTTCAAATGATACCGAGTTCCTAACGAACATAGTGCTCAGACTACTCGCGATTCTGAAGGCAGACCGCTAGGTCCCTTCGGTCCTATCAAGCTGCCCCGCTTTTCACCCACAAGTTACGGTCTGGAATGCCACTTTCCGATCATCGAGTCGGACGGGCTCACTGTCGCTGTCCTGCTGTGTGATGCTGGCAGCGGTGGCGAACACATCGGGCTTCTCCTCCATCCGGTCGACGATTCCGTCCAGGACCCGTCCCGAAAGAGGTACTACACTGGGCACGGCTTCCGCAGGCTAAGCGGCGGTGACCTCGTGTTCCGGCGCCTCGTTTCCCTAGGAAACGACTACTGGAACCTACGCCTCAACGGCAAGGCGGTCATTGCTAAGTGGGGCGACGTCTTCATCGCCGATCGCCCGCCGCCAGTCAAGAGCGACGTCCCGCCGAGCCTATGTTGCGCACTCCACTCCATTGCGCCCGCCCCTCCTTTTCGCATACCGAACTGGCTCGTTACCAGGCTGGCGTCGATGGGGATGGAGCTCCGGCCCCTGCATGTAGAGAGCAAGCCCATCAGTGCCGAGAAGCCCCTCCATGTGTCAGCGACTTTCGAGCACGCTAGCCTGAAGGAGGGCATCCGCCTCATCCTCGGGACGTGTCACGCGCCGCCGTGGAGACAGGATCGTCCAGCACACTGGGCAAAGGCGATCCCCCGGCACCGCAAGAACTGGAGCGAGAGACCAGACTACTCGCACGACTGTGCTGAGGACCACGTCGATGTGTGGCCGGGCTGGACGAAGGACTTCGGGGACGCTGAGCGCACCATCCGGCTGTCGTCCTCGCGCTGCACGCTGACTCCCGCATACACGCTGGTTGTCCATGTCCAGCTCGAGGGACACCGCTACGACGTTTTGAAGGACCAGCGGGACGTTACGTTTCCGTCTCGCGAGGAAATCCTGGGGACAAATCCGGCCGCGCTCGAACTACCGAATAATGGATCGTAGCTCGCACGATTATGCAGCATCGTTGTCGTTATTCCCCTGGCGCTATAGATGGGTCTTCGCCCTCGTAGGAATTTCAATGCAGTGCTATCTACTGTGCAGCAGGCTTACGCGGTACAGTCAGTTTGTGTCATTCGGAGCTATTGGCGACGAGAGCAAACAAGAAACTTCAATGTAATCATACATGTACACGCGTGCCCACAATGATGAGGAGCGACATTCACGACAGCCAGATGCACGCACATTAGAAGCAAATACCCAAACTTGCAAGCGAAAAAGCTTGGCCCACCCCTTCCACCAACGGACGCTCAACCGCATCCGGCCGCTCCAGCATAGCCGGTAGCGCGACACCATTAATGTGTCCCTTGACCGTATTCTCGAGCTCCCTCTGGCTCGTCACACGCACGCAGCCCGGGTCCCGCCTTTCCGTCAGCGCATAGCGTTCCACCACACACGGCACCCCCGACTGGAACAGCGCGAGGGCCACGCCGAGGCCGTCCCCGTCCTGAATCCGCTTGCTGTCCGCGAGATCCTGCTGGCCGTAAAATCCCGCCCTGCCGGTACGGGCCGTGATCTCGTCGAAGGAGAGCGCCTCGATCTTCAGCACTTCGAAGTGGCTGGGAGTTGTGTCCGCGCCGTGAAGGTGGTCACCGCAGAGGACGGTGATGAGCAGCCCATGGGTGTGCACGTAGTTAGGCGCCCAGTGTGCTCGGAGGGCGTGGACGGCGGCCCATTTGAACAGATCTTCGTGTGTCTGTTAAGTTGAATGATGAGATCACAGGCTCGTAGAACGGCCTCGCAGGAATCATGGATGGATATGATAAGGGCTTCGGAGACTCATATCGCGCCAGACGGCGGCGTCCATGATCGGCGTCGCGAACCCGTTGCGGCAGACCTTCTTGTGATTCTTCCAGTCTGCCTTCTGGCTCAGCACTCTACACATTGCGGTGCAACTGGCTTCAGATATCATGCAAACGGGCCCGTGCAATAGATGAAGAAGAGACATACACAGTACCGAGCGTACTTGCACTTGGCGCACTGCACGCTTTGTGTTTTTCCCTTGGCTTGGCAGAAAACATACTGACACTGTCGTTTCTCGGGTTTGATCTCCGCAAACGCGATCCCCCATCGAGAATGTACGAGTGACATGATGAAGAGAACGACCACAGCAGTTGGAAGACGTCGAGGAAGTGGAAGTCGCAAAGTTCGTTTGAACCTTGCTTGAACTTCAACTTACGTGCAGCTTACGTTACTGGCACGAGGGTTACCGAGCGCCCGCTCCCATCCGAAGCGGTAGCTTTGGAGTAGGCTTTGCGCAGGAGATTGAGCATTTGAATATGAAAATTTTGGAGAGAGGGCATGAGGGCTCAGGCACGGTTGAGTGAGTATATCCACAAGTCTTAGAAGGAAATATTACAATTATGAAACAGCGAGACCACGACCTCCATAAGCCAACCGTGATTTGTGGCGGCTCGAACGCAGGAGAGTAAGCGATACGGTGATTTTATATAGACAGATCGCAACCCGGAGGACAAGAGGAGAGAGGATGGTGAGAGTAAGAGGATTAGTGAGCTCACTGGAATATCCTCGCGGCAGGACTAGGATGGGTAATAGGTATGTGGCGGCCCGCCACTACAGCAGCAACCTTGAAATAGATTGTGATCGTTGACAACTCCCAAACTCACATTTTGGTTGCGAATGAGTAAGCCGGCTCCCCCACCATCAACGTCGTCATCGACCCCGGCAGCCCGACGCTCGCACCCGCTGAACGACATCGTTCAGCGTACTGTCACCACCTGCAGCTGTGTCGCCGCAGCGGGAAGGTTCGATGTAAACCCGGCAAGATCCAAGTCGGAGCCGGACATGAATGGCGGGCTCGGGGCCGTGTCCGCGTCGCTGTTCGGGTCCGGGCTAGGTTCGTTACGTCGCGGACAGCAATGGAGCTGGAGGGCGGCGGGCGGAACCCTGAAGCCTGAACATTATCATGAGTCTTCGAGGGCTAGGGGTGTCTCCGCCTTGACCGGGCTCGGGCAGTTGGGCAGTTGGGGCGGTCTGCGAGCGCAACACTGGCCTGATCAGTCAGTATGGTGGCTGAAACACGTGGCGGGAAGGGACAGAGGGCGAGAGCAAGAGCGAGACTCGGAGGGGAGATAGTTGGGAGAGAGAGGCGCGCGTGTTTGCGTGGTTTCTGCGTTGCACGGTGCGTTGCGGCTATTCTGCTCAGCGCTGCGCCGACGCCTCAGGCGCACATGCAAACATACGGGCCGCGGGCACAAGACGGCCGGCTGCAGCGCTGTGCGGTAGCCTGACTCCCGGCGACACGAAAGCCGCAGCCAGCAGCTGACCGCCCGCGCGCGTGCGGGTGTGAGCGATCCTCGAGGTGGCTGCAGGCGATATTGAGATAACGAGATAATGGGACGATTGTTAAGGTGCAATCTTGAGGAACCGAGCGTCGTCACTGTGCGTTGGGTTTACGTGAACATAAACATTGAGATTTCGCGGGATAAGGAGTGGAGGTTACGGGGCTCGTACCTGCATTCCACCAGGGTCCTGTGCAGGATGCGGGGCTTGGGTTCACCGCTGTCGGAGAGCTCCATGTGTGCTGTCCAGCGCGCGCAGCACTGAGTAGCCGGGGGTGGCCGCTAAATTGGCATTGGCTAGAAGCTAAGCTTGCACTAGTCATGAAGGCCTTCTGCATCGATGCGGTCGCGACCATTGCGACGTGTACAGCACAGGGTGCGCCGACTGCCAAGGCGCAGGTGCACACCAGAGATGCGATATTCCTGGAGTAGGTTAGAATTGGGCTAGATGGCTTGTAGCAAGTGGACCAGAGCGCGAGTAAAACGGAACATGCACCAAAGACGGCCAATTTTAGTTGTGACGCTTGACAGCTGCCGACGTCTGCGACTTATGTCGAGCCAGGTTGGCACCTCCGTGGGGCCGCGTTCCCGCCGGGAGGGTGACATCTCTGAACGACACTGCAGGGACAGCGGCGAGAGGATTGCGCGCGAATAAGATCTAGACAGCAGTTTAAGGGGAATCCTGTCCCGTCGAAGTTTGGGTGGACCATAATAATTACGGTGCTGTGCGTATGCACATGGACTCGGTGAGAATCGGAGCGAGCAGGGCATCGGGTTTACAGTGAGCCTTGGCTGCAGTGCAATGCACATTACCAAGCAAAATATCATAGCGCATGACAGAATAAAACAAGCGTTAGGATTTAAGGCAGTCCGAGTGGGGCAGAGGAACTCACCGATCTTCCATGCAAGCCAGCCATTCAATAATCTATACCGCTTACATGAGCGGGCGACCTCAAGCAGCTGCTCCAAGGAATCTTTACTTGTATGTACATGGTGACGTTGGAAGGGAGATAGCGACAAATTCAGGACTAGACGATTTCAAACCGCTCGGCCGCCGAACCTACTCAGCTATCATACGTATCGCCTGTCAGCCATCGCCGTGACGATGCAATCGAAGCAGAAACACCCTTATGAGCTTTTCAAAAATCGGAGTCTTTGGACCATTTATCGGGGCTCTCAGATGAAGCAACTTGAGTCCTTGCTGCGGTCGCATGCAGGATGCGAAACATATGCTGGGCGCGCCGTACTGAGTGTGTGGCTCCGGAATCCGGCTGGAACAGGCCCACCTGTCATTTAGAGTGTGGCACGAAGAGATTCTAAATTGAGCGAGTACTCACAGATTGGCGATGGTACTCGGACGCGAAGTTAGAAACTAGAAATGCTGAACGAGACCAGTGGGCGAGTACTCCCGCCGTGGGTCGGTGGGCCAAACAGTTGACAGATGCGTCACCTAGATGTCTCCGGGAAGGTGCTGCGTTCCGATCGGATTTTGGTCTACCTCCTTCAAAGTGTTCATGACATACGTGCAGATGCCCTGAGTATTAGTGGGAGTGGGTAACTGGATGGCGGTACGGAGGGGTGGTGGTGGTGGTGGAGTCAGACTCCAGAGTGGCTATCTATAAGCGCCCGCATGCGTTGCCGTCGAAACAGGCGCCGGTGGCGAAGCAGGTCCGTTTTTGGCAGCTACGTCCTTGTTCGCAGCCTTGACCAGCCTCCCTTCGCCTTGACTCCTGCTGTAGATTGTGTTCGCAGACATGCCTAGCACAGCTCAACATGCTAATGAGTACTGCGCTCGGTGTTGGCAGGAACCATCATAGGTTTCGTCAGCGTCGGCCGCAGCCAACCCTCGGAGTTCGCATCGGATACCTCGGAACCATTGGTGCGCCCATTCTCCATTGCGACCTTCGCTCACATAGCAGCTTAGCAAGCTAGTACTCTATGACAGCGATATACCCTTACAAACTACGTAAAACCGATATCTATAGCTCATGCGGTCGCCCATCCAAGTACGAGACGAATGGATTCAAGTAGACATCTTACCGCCAGTGGCGGCCCCGAAATGCATCAAGTCGGAAATCAAACCCTACGACGCTCCATGGGTCGAGAATCTAAAGTTATGCTGTAGGTAAGGTTCTGTCCTGTGTTGTAGGGAAGCTCTCACATATGTCGTAGAGGTCGCCCGACGACCGCGTGCTATGCCTGCCACAGGCGTCATAAAACTCGGACAACCAGCGTCCGGTATCCGTGCCAGCTACTGTACTAGCATTTCTATAGCTGGCCGAGACGGTTGCGCTGGTGCGCAGCCTTTGGCAGAAGGGTATAAAGGGCATGCAGTATGCAGAGGCACTGAAACCCAACTCCCTATTCGACCCCAAGCAGTCCTCCCCACCTGTGACTGCAATGGCCAGACTTCAATCCTTTCTTCCTTATGCCTCTCTCCTTTTCGCTGCCTCTGCGTATGCAGCCATCGGGCCGGTCACCACCCTGACCGTATCCGACGCAGACATCGCCCCAGATGGCTTCACTCGTGCCGCCGTCGTAGTCAACGGGGTCTCCCCTGGGCCCCTCATAACTGGCAACAAGGTCTGTCCCGTAAACTTGTCGATGTTCGGTAACCATTAGTTCATCTATTCGGAAATAGGGGGACCATTTTCAGATCAATGTCGTTAACCAAATGACAAACCACACCATGAACAAGACTACCAGTATTGTATGTATCTATTCCCGTTATGTCTATTTTTCATGCTCACATTCTCTCCAGCACTGGCATGGCCTCTTCCAGGAGGGCACGAATTGGGCTGACGGACCTGCGTTCGTCACCCAGTGTCCGATCGTCAGTGGGAACTCGTTCCTGTACAACTTCCATGTCCCTGATCAGGCCGGTAAGTCTTCGCATTTCGGGACTGATTAAAAGCGCATTGATGCCCTTGCTCCACGTAGGTACCTTCTGGTATCACAGCCACCTCTCAACGCAGTATTGCGACGGCCTGAGAGGGCCGTTGGTAGTATACGATCCCCATGATCCTCTTGCGCACATGTATGACGTTGACAACGGTATGTTTTCGAAAGTGTTGGCACTACCCCTGATACTGATAATACGGTCTATACAGACTCGACTGTGATCACTCTCACTGAATGGTACTGGACCGCCTCCCATCTCGGCACGCGCTTCCCGTGAGTCCAACATGCCTTACCCCCGAGCCCCCGTGCCGTTGCTGACTATATGCGCATTTTAGCGCTGGCCTCGCCAATTCCACGTTGATCAACGGTCTGGGTCGGACAACTGCGACACCTAACGCAGAACTTGCTGTCGTCAACGTCACGCAAGGCAAACGGTACGTGGATGATGAAGTTTCCCTCGATGTTGGGATACCGACCGTCCTTTCACAGTTATCGCTTCCGCCTGGTGTCCATGGCGTGTGACCCGAGTTTCAACTTCAGCATCGATGGCCACGACCTCACGGTCATTGAAGCGGATGGCGTCGAGACCCGGCCCGTCACCGTCAACAGCATCAACATCTTCGCCGCCCAGCGTTATTCGTTTGTGGTGAGTAACTTTGTAGTGAGCATTTTGGGAGCGGGGCTGAAATGATATCGTGCCTTCAGCTCACTGCTAACCAAACAATCGACAACTACTGGATTCGAGCCAACCCCTCCCTCGGGCTCATGGGCTTCGATGCTGCCATCAACTCCGCGATCCTGCGCTACGACGGGGCTGCACCAGTCGAGCCTGTGACGTCGCCGCAGTCAACGCAGATCCTTCTCAACGAGACCGACCTCCATCCTTACGTCCCGAGGAAGACGGTATGCGATTATTCTTCTTTCCTCGTAGTAACATGTCATGTTAAGCACCTCCCCTCATCCGCCGTGCAGCCTGGAAAGCCTGAGAAGGGTGGTGTCGACCTGCCGCTCAACATGGCCTTCGGCTTCGACGGCACGGACTTCTTCATTAACAACGCCACCTTCGTCCCTCCCACCGTCCCTGTCCTCCTTCAGATCCTGAGTGGCACGCAGGCTGCCCAGGACCTCTTGCCGGCTGGTAGCGTCTACACGCTCCCGAAGAACGCGTCTATCGAGATCACCTTCCCTGCTAACGCCAACGCAGCTGGCAGTCCCCACCCTTTCCACCTACACGGCGTAAGTCCTCATCCTCTGCTTTCCCCTTCCATGCGTAACGCAACGCTCACCCCCACTCTTCCTCCCTTACCTCAATAGCATACCTTCGCAGTGATCCGCAGCGCCGGCTCGACCGCGTACAACTACGACAACCCCGTGTGGCGCGACACCGTCTCGACCGGGCTCGCCTCTGACAATGACAACGTCACGATCCGCTTCCAGACGGACAACGCCGGGCCATGGTTCCTCCACTGTCACATCGACTTCCACCTCAACGCGGGCTTCGCCGTCGTTCTCGCCGAGGACGTGCCAGACATCGCGCGCGCGAACCCGGTGCCGCAAGCGTGGAAGAACTTGTGCCCGACGTATGACGCGCTCGCGCCCAACGACCAGTGAGGCCGAAGTTTGCACAGGGACGTTGATACTTATTTTGGATTATACCATACGTTCGTTCTTTAGTCCGAATGCGCTCCGTTGTATCTTGCTTCATCCTCGTAGTCCTACTTTCGTAATTACCATATTGTTATTTGTAGTACGTAGTCTAAGTCAACACCAGTCGATGGTTATCGCTCCTTCTCTCAGCTGAGTGACGTCTACGCGGACAAGAAGCCCGACTTCCTCCAAGCCTCTAGCCAAGTCCGCGCCCGCTCTTCGTCCAACTGCGGCAGCCGTGCCAAAGACTCCGATACCCGCACCGCCTTATCCGTTGCGATGAACACGAGGCCCATCGCCTCCCTATCCGGCGCGCCATCGGTCGTCTCGCCCTGCGCCTTGTAGAATGACAGAAGGCGAAGCGCGGGGTTAAGGCGCATCGCCTCGACTTCTTCCGCGGAGCCTCGCTCGATACTGCCTTCGAGCGCGGAGAGCCACTTGGCGTACGGCACGAGGGGAATATCCAGTGCCTGTGCGATTGGAGCGAGCAGTGCGCTCCATGATACTGGGCGGGGGTGCACGAGGTGAACGATCGGCTCCGGACAACGGCGCATCTCCGCGAACGCCTGGGCGGCCTCGTACGCTGGGACCCATGCCACTTTCTGGGAGGCCGTGAACAGAAATCAATACTGCGTACTGAGAGTACCCCGAAGTAAACAAGCCTCACCCCAGCGTGTTTAGGCAAGCACTTCTGGAAGAGCGCGGACTTGACGAGGGACGGGAACCACTCGCGCTCGTTCCAGTAACCGGTTTTGTCGCCCGAGACTTGCCCGAGACGCATCACCACGGTATGCACGTTACGACGTTGGGCAACATTCTGCAGGACGCGTTCTGTAATCCATTTGCTCTCGGAGTATCCAGTCCCGAAAGGCGACCCCGGGTTGTCGATCGGCATTTCGGGCACCGGCGCGGCGATCTTGCAGTCTAGTAAGCGGCGTTAGAGTACTAGTCAAGACGATTGCGCAGCGAGACACCGACTTACTCCTGAAGACGCTAATCGAGCTGACTAGCATGACAGTAGGCGCGGTCGTGTACGGGCAGCTCAGCGCAAGGTCGACAAAATTCCGCACCGCCTGCATGTCCGGCTCGAACGACGCGATCGACAGGTTGAAGTCCACTTTCCAAGCTAGAGTCTCCCATCAGCGTCTCACCCCTTGAGCTACCGACTCGCAGGCGCGCACTCAGCACTCACCATTCAGCATGATATGCGTCACAGACGTCCTGATCTCCTCCAACAGTACCGGGTCGATCCCAAACCCGGGTTCGTGTAACACCGCTTCGACCATCCTAAACTTCGGAGAGTCGAGTAACGCGCTATCGAGCCCCCGCGCGGCGAACTGTTTCCGCTGCCGCTCAAGGACCTCCGTGCCCAGCCGATTAAACGCATAAACGCGCTCAACGGTCTCGTCGCGCAGAAGGTGTTCGAGCGCATCACACCCAAACCCTCCAGTAGTTCCTGTGATAAGAACCACATCCTTCTGGTCTGCAGGCCGCTCGAGGAGGTTCGCGGGGCGCGGGGGCAGCCTCGCGGAGTATCGTTCGACATACCGCCAGAGGTCCTGCGGCGTCCGTGCGGCTTCCAAGGGCGCGCCACTACTGATAGGACAGCTGACAATATTGTGGACCCGCGCGGCGAGTTCGGCTATCGTGGGTGCGCTGAAGACAAGATCGGCGGGGAGGCGCTGCGCCAACCCCTCGTCCGTCTCGCGGATCGCGCGGAGAAGTGTATTGCGAATCCAGGTCGCTTGAAGGCTGTCGCCCCCGTTGCAGAAGATGTCCGCATCATCCGCGAGGGCGCGATGGAGCGTATGATGGACGACTGTGCGCACGAATGCGAGGGTGCGCGCTTCGTCCCACGCGGCAGGGGAAGCGAACTCGCTCTGCGCGCTGGTATCCACTTGCCCATAGAGTGCGTCGATATCATGGTTATATTCATTGAGGATGATGCCGCGTCGGGGGAGACCCTTAGCGTTGAACTGAAAGGGCTTGGAGGGGTGGGTCACCAGGATCATCTGAGATGGCCAGTCAGCTATATGCGGGTTGTAGCAGCGGGGAAATGGCATACTTCTTTGAAGATACGAGAGTGTTGTGGAGCATACCCGTTCACTCGCTCAATAGTCGACCTGGCGCATAGGGTGTTTAAGCGCCTCAGCTCCAACAATCCGCGCATATATGACCCTACCATATCTTGTTCCTGAACGTCTCGAGCTGCTCTGCGTCTGCGGGGTCGACTAGGAAGTCTTCGGTCGGCTCAATAAGAACACCGTTCTGGAACCTTCCGCGACCGAACATGATCGAGGAGCGTATGTGTGGGTCCTCGTTGATCATCATCTCTTTTTTTCAGGACATAGGTGTAGTTCGCAACGTCAGCGTCACTCAGGGACATACAGATCGGGCAGAACAGGCTGACCGAGAGGAACTGGGTTGGTCTTTTCTCCGTTGGATAGGATGATCTGTTCGTCCGCACGTCCTACAATCTTCCATAAACCGGCTCGCGTGGGGTGCGGGACGGCCAGATCATTCATGGAGTATGCATCCTGATCGCCAACTTTCGCGTTCAGCACCGGGAGAGGGACGTCTGGCTGAGACTGCGCGACCAAGTCAGGATATATACACATGTGGGCAGAGATTTCGAAAGAATACTTACCAGGATGACGACCTCATACGTTCCATCCCCAATGGGGCGGAAAACGGCCTTCATACCGGGCGTGACGGACCAATATGTCCAGTCCATACCCGGGTTTGCTAAGAAAAAACCATGAGCCGGACTGAGTGGACAGAGTAAGGTGTACATGCATGCTCACCTCTGATAACGGTACTGATCATCCCAATCTCGGTCGCGCCGTAAATGGTGTAGAGTGATACGCCCTGTGAAGCCAGCGAATTCCCTACCTGCTCGTTCAGAGCGGCGCCTCCAAACATCTGTCAAAAGCGTATGAACGTCGCGCCGAGCGATGATGACAGATATATGTCCCTACGAGCCCACGCATCCTTTTCATGCCAAGCACCTTCGCGGGGTCGCGAGACCATTCCTAGAACGACGACATCATGAGAGTTTATATGGCGCGCACATATGCATATATGCTTGTACGCGTACCTGGATAAATGACGGAACACTCCACGAGAAATCTGAGCCAACATTCGAGATCCCCTGCCAGACAACGTCGGGAGTAGGAACGACGGGGTCCGAAGAGGGCTTGAACACTCCTATCACAAAACCGCTCACAGGCTACAAGGCGAAGATGTAGACGATTAGTATCCACACCCGCACTGCTGACCGGGGACCTACCGCAGCAGAGTACATGAACGACCCGAGCGCGTGGAACATGGGCAATCCGTTGGCACCCATGATCATTCCCTTCAGATCGATGCCGCATCTCGCTGCCAATAGTCACGGTTAGTTGCGTCATCTACATTGTACAGCATCGGCCGCGTACCTGGCTCCACACCCAAGTAGAGCGTGCGCTGGTGGGTCCAGCGGATAGGCTTGGGGTGTCCCGTAGACCCTGAAGAGGACACTCAGTTCGTGCATCCACAAACTATAAGGAACCTAGTACAACTTACCAGAAGAGTGCATAATCATGCAATGCGCCTTCACATCGTAGCTTTCTGGCAATTCCGCCTCCTTTTCGTAAAGACTGTCCTCGTCCAGGACCTCGGGGAATAGGTGTTCGAACGACGGCATCTCATGCCTCTTTACGCCCACGTCGTCCGCAGCGAGCATCCCGATCGCCTCGTAGGCGAGCTCGTTCATGGGCAGGTCGGACGAGACAAAGAGGTGCGAGATCCCAGTCCGCTTCGCCATGTCCGCGACGGCCGCGGGCGCATTGCGCGTCGAGATAAGGAACGCGCAGAGCCCCGCTCGGAACGCGCCGATGATGGTGCAAATATAGGTGATCGCATCTGCTTATGCACAACATGCGTCAGAAGCTTAAAGATTTGCTCTCGTCACGGAGAGCGAAAGGAAGATGCTCACCGCTGTTGGCAAGAATACCGATGATAGGCGTTCCCTCCCCAGCATTGGACTCCGAGCATACGCTATGTCTGAAGTATCGTGCCGCCCGGTTGATCGCTCCGTTGGCTGTGGAGTAAGTGATGTATTCCAGCCTCGCGCAGACGGGGTCGTGGTACACGAAAAGGGGGTAGTTGGGGTTCTCCTTCGCATTCCAGTGATAGAGGTGTGGCAGCGCAGTGTCTTCGCGTTCGAGAAGCTCTTCCGGAGCGTGGAATTCCGAGCAGATATGAGGGGGTAGGTCCTTAGCAGCCAGCGGCATCTCTCGTCACGGTGTTGATGAGCAACTGAAAAGTAGTCGGGAACCGATGAGCTGACTGCGATTCGCGAAATATCAGAGGAACTCACGCCGATCGTTATATAGGTGGCACGTCCGCCAGTCGAATGACACCGACAAATGCTTAAAGAATGCATCATTAACCGCTTAATGAGTCGCTTATCCTAGATGAGAAGCTCAGCTGTCATCGACTCAGTTGTCATCGACCATGAATACCAGACGAATGCTAAGGTGCAACGTGGCGGTTTCGCGACGTCGAACCGAATATTCGCCTCCAAATGGGGCTTGAAACGAACATGACATATTCTCCGTAAGCATTATACGCGTACTAATCAGCAGCGTGAAAAACGTACGACAGGAGCTGGCTGTCACAACGTTGACGACATTCGGGACGTAGCTGCCAACTCAAACAATCTTTGTTGTTCCGGCGGGCTGTCCTCCTGGGAGCTTCAATGGTCATCATACAGTAGTAGTGCACAAGTTTGCCATGCCTGCCAAAACATTCTCCATGGCTTGCAAAACCAGTTGTTGCTGACCTGTGTTCGTGGACCTTGGAGAAGCCAGCTCTGGGTGCGTGAATGGTTTCAAGCAAGCAAGTGCAAGTTGAAGGCCCAGAGGCGGAACAGGTTCAACCTGCCAGCGCACCGAAACAGGACAGACGAATGATGACTAAGCTTGCCCATATCTGGACTGGGTTGTACCAAACGCCGTTGTGGCGTTGTCTGCCACTGAGGCTTGAAGCTTCGATTGAATGACCGCCGCTTCACTAGTACCATCCCTTTTCTAAATGTAACCCCGAGTACACAATGAATCCATGCATAACGAACATCGTGAATGCATCGTACCTTTTCCAAGACTGCCACGCCGACGTCTAATGTACAGGAGCCATCATCTCCGAGTCAAATAGGAATGTTCCGCCCTGCAAACGTACACCTGCCCCGCATTCAACCGACGATCTTCCTGATGCGCGCAAGCTCGAGCCGCAACACCCTGACCTCCGTGGCCAAGTACTCCACGCGCGCCTCGAGTCGCTCGCGATGTGCCTCCTGCACCTCGTACTCGAACACGTTCTCGTCACCGGACGGCGTGGCGCGGCACGTAAGCTCGCTCGACAACAGTGATGACTGGCGGCTCCCCAGCCCTATAGAGCGCGGCCGATCGCGGTCATCTGGGGCTGGCACGAGCCGATTGTAGACGACGTCCACGAGCCTAGTGGTGTCGCCCTCGTTGCTTGGTTGGTTTGTCTCGATACCGATGTCCACGGTGCGGCGTTGGCGTTGACCTTGGAGAAGGGAGTCGTGTGCGGCGTCGTCGAGGGATGTTTGCACCCACTTCTCCCTAGTACGCGCGGGCGTAGGGCGAGCGTCGTATGGGGCTAGGATGGCGTGCCAGAACGGCGGGATGTGCGGCACCGCGAGGGGCCGCCCAGTGCATATATGCTGGAATTGCAAGAGGAAGTCGCGATTGTAGCTGCGGTAGTGGCGCGTCAATCACTTCGACAAGATGGTCAAGGCACAACCGACGTACCAGAGTCTATGCACCTTAGCAGATGCATACGCAAAAACACCAGGAGGCTTGATCTCCTTCGGATATGCGACGCGAGTTCCTTCTCGAATCATCTGTGCGCGCTCGAGTACGAGCCCGAAGGGTAGAGTCTGGAATGCACACTGTGCCTCCTTCGACTCCGAATGAGGGCGAACTGGCGGTTCCAAAGGGATAGGGGTAGGAGTAGGAAGTTTGACGGTGGCAGGAGTGGGGACCAGCGGTTCGAGAGGAGTAGGAGCAGAACCGTCCACAGTTTCAGAAACCACACCTGCCTCCCATTCACCTCGCACCTCCCCGCCATCCCCCTGCCCCGCCTCGTCATGGTCCTTCGCGACCCCAGGCGCGCTCCCACTCCAGTCGTCGTTCGGCGCGCGTCCATTATCATCATCGTCCCACGAAGTCTGCAGATGCCACTGCCTTTCCGCCTCCTGCCGCTCCCTCTCCGTGCTTCTTGCCTCCCGCTCTTCCTCCACGGACGAGCTCGCAGGCGAGCGCGACCCAGACCCAAACACGGATACGCGCGACGACCCTATCGTCGTCTCCGTACCGGTGCCCGCCCTGATGTACTCGTTCAGGTCGAATCCCTCCGCCTCGCGTCCCCCGATCGTAGCTGATTGCTGCCCAGGCACGAACTCTTGCGCGCGCACGTCCAGGTGCTCTGCGTCCGCCGGTTCCCGACCGCGCGACCAGGTCCCACGTCCGCGCCCACGCCCTCGCCCTTGCCCTCGAAAATGTGCGTACGGTTGCGAGTAGGGGTAGTCATGTGTGCCGGTAGGTGTGCCAGGCGTGCTCTGTGTGTCGCGGTTCCGCCATTGGCGCGCGGAGTGCGGCTTCGCGCCCTTCTCGGAGTTCGAGTTCGAGGCCGAGTCGCCGTCAGCGTCTGTGGATGCAACGTGCTGGGTGTGGTAGTGCTGGTCCTTGCGCGCGAGGGCCCTGCGGACCGATTCGAGCGAGCGCGTATTCGCGGGAGGGGAGGTGGGCGGGGCGATACCGGGGGGAGGGAAGGGCGACGGCGATAGTGCTAGCGAACTCGAAGCTGGGGCGGTCACGGCGGAGGAAGGCGCGTCGACGGGACGGGGTTCTGTCCTGCCATGTAAGCTCAGGGTCGCACAAAACTGAGGGTCGCGCGCAGGGGCGCGGGGACTTACCCCAGAATGACGGCTTTTCCGAGCGTTGATCAGTTACTAGAGACAGCTTCACGCCTCCAGACGTCCCCGAGAACCTGTTGTTCCACCAGGGGAGTGGTGAATAATGCACGTATGGCTCACTGCCAGGCGTGGCAGACATCGTGAGGTGGACGCAAGAGGCGAAAGCAGTCGCAAGCGGGCGATGCAATGGAGTACGAGGCAGCGACAGGTTGGGGGTGGGGATGAGGAGGAGCGTGTGAAGGCATCCTTCGCAATAAAGGCACAGAGTCGGAGGGGATACAAGGTTTACTGCAGGGTGGCCTCGCAGTCACACGTTTTTCCGAACCCGCCGCAGACGGGCAGGCGAGAAGGCGATTCGCGAGCTCAGGAGAATGTGGAAGGAGCGACCCGTTTCAATGTATCCCCTCGATGTCTAGCGCAGGGCGTACGGTGGATGCTGCGGTAATATGGTAGGGTTTGGCGCCAGAACGAAGCCACGAAGGTTTCCGGTAGCACTGCGCGAACCAGGGCGGCGTAGTACACACGCATCATGTGCATGGTCATGACCCTCATATTGCAAGGCTGGATATGCTTCTGAGAAGATGGGGTTGACATACGTGAGAACCAAATGCAGGAAAGGGACGCAATGGAGGCGGAGATCACGATGCACGCACCTCGCATCCACTAGAATCAACTTGCAACGACGCGAAAGGGCCTCCTACGGAGGGCGGAGCTTTACGCAGTCGTTCAGTGTCCTAGAGTGCTATTAATAAGGAAGTTCAGTCGTGCGTCACACAAGACGGATCCGGCAGAGGAGGAGGTGTCGATGACGGCGTTCATACCTATCATCGACAACGAAAAAATATGGACACTCACCGCCACGCCGCGTTTCTGCATTCTTCCGAGTCTCTTAACTAATAGACGTCTGTTGATGCTCTAAGTTACGCAGAAAAGGGATCCTCGAGTATGACACACAGCAGATTCCGGAAGGAGTTGAATTCCAACTTGAGCCACAGACGCACAGAGGTCGGCTATTTCCGACTTACGCAATATTTTTCCACCCTCGAATGGTGTTTGGCAAACAATGATGGGCCACTGTCGCTCTCAGCTCGAGTCGAGTTCTCAGGCCGCAGACAGGCTTCAAGCTCAATTGCAAGCTTCAAGGCCTCATCAGCATCGACTGCTTGATCACAGTTGGTGAGCGTTCTGAGTAGGTTTCTGCATGTAGGACGCACTGATGTACTTGTCACGGTTTTATCCCAAGGACCCGCTTCTCTCGAAGCCGTTTCCGATGCTCATGCAACGTCCATACATCGATGGTCAGCAGATTCGCGGGTCGTGACTTAGTCAAGTAGGGTTTCAAATTCCACGGTAAATGTGCAGCCCGCACTGCACACCGATCCCACGTTACGCAGCGCCCGCCTCTGCTTCCCCTTCCTCTTCTGCATCCTCTCCCTCCTCAGCACGGTGCGCCGTTCAAACCTGCTATAAAGTCGTTCGATCTGACCTTCCAAAGTCCCGGAACCAGACGTGATGTGGTTGCTGAGCACTAACAGTGCTGAACTCCACTTCTTCTCCTCCCCAGAAGCAATACCCGGTGGCTACGCCATCCTATCCCACACCTGGGGCGACGACGAGCAGACATTCCAGGAGACACAGGCGCTTTGTGAGCGGTGCAAGAAGACCGGAGAAAATCCTCGCACGCTCGCCTCGGAGAAAGTCCGCAAGTCCTGCATCCTCGCGCAACGCCACGGATACCGGTGGCTGTGGAACGATACGTGCTGCATCGACAAGACGAGCAGCACGGAGCTCTCGGAAGCGATCAACTCGATGTTCCTCTGGTACTCCCGCGCCGAGGTGTGCTTCGCATATCTGCATGAGGTCGAGAGCAAGTATGACTTGCATGCGCCGGGATCGGCGTTCAGGACCGCGCGGTGGCACTCCCGTGGGTGGACGCTCCAGGAGCTCATCGCACCCTCCCTTGTCATCTTCGTGTCGCGAGCGTGGGAGACCGTAGGCGACAAAGTGAAGCTTGCGCCGCTCCTCGAAGCCGTCACTGGCATCCCGAGGCAGATCCTGACCCGTAGGACGCACTTTTCGACTGCTAGCATCGCAGAGCGCATGTCGTGGGTGTCGACGCGGGACACCACGCGAGTGGAGGATGAAGCCTACTGCCTGATGGGCCTCTTCAATGTCAACATCCCCACCATCTACGGAGAGGGACGTAGGGCGTTCCGACGCCTTCAGCACGAGATCATGAAGCAGTCGTTCGACACAAGCCTCTTTGCCTGGCATCGTTGTCTCAGCTCTGCGGCGCTGGAGCCGTTGGCGCTGCGCGAGATGTATCCTTTGTTCGACACTCCTTCCTTCCGGGACCACGTCTACCTCCTCGCTTCATCGCCGAAGAATTTCGCCAAGTTATCTGGATCATCTGTGCATTATACTCCATCTGTGGCGCAGCCATTGCAACCATATCTCGACTGGCAATGGAAGACCAATCCTGTGAGTAATAATCTATCGAAACATACGGACTGCCTAATGATTTAATAGGATATCCGGAGCGAGCCGGATTCTGAGGATAACCTCCGGAGACGGCTCGGCCCATTTGGTCGATTAGAGCTACCCACAGTCTCAGCGACAAGTTTTGGACTCCAGTGTCGTTTCCCAGTGATCGAAGCGGATGGACTCACCGTTGCTATTCTCCTTTGCGACAATGGTCGCGAACATATCGGCCTACTGCTCCACCCATCCCCGGACCCTGTCGTCGACCCCTCCCGAAAGAAGTACCGCAGTGGATGTTGTTTCCGAACGCCCTTCGGTGGCGTTGGCTTCGCGCGCCTGCTTTTCCTGGGCAACGACCTCTATAACCTGCGCCTCAACGGGAAGAGGGTCACAGCTGAGTGGCGCGACATCGTCGTTGCGGATAGCCCGCCGCCGTTCACCAAAGACGTCGCGCCGATGATGTCCTCCACTTTGAACTCCATTACCCCGGCGCCCCCTTTCCGCCTTCCCCAGTGGCTCATCGGAAGGCTGATGCTGTTGGGGATGGATCCAGTGGTTCCGCTGCTCATGGTGAGCAAGCCCACCAGCGGGGAACCCCTCCATATGGCCGCAGTCTTCCTAGACATGAACGCGTCGGAATGCATCCATCTCGTCTTTGGCACGTGCTCGCAGCGCAGCGGCCTCCCCACATCGTACTGGGCCATGGCGATGCCGCAGCACCTGGACGACTGGAGCCAGAGGATAGCCTTGGACCGGTCCAGCATAGACCACGAGGCACACAACTGTCTGGAGCACCACATCGACGGGTGGCCGGGCTGGATGAAGGACTTCGGAGACGCCGAACGGACGGTCCGGCTGTCGTTCTCGCGCTGCAAGCTGACTCCCAGTCATACTCTGGTCATCCACGTAGAGCTTGAGGGGCACGTGTATAGCATGATGAAGGAGAAGGCCAGAGTCAGGTTTCCATCACGCGAGGAGGTGGGGCTGAGATAGAATGTCGTCCAATCAGGTGCGCCGTTCTCTCCCGCCAATGAACCACTGCGTGGTTCCCGTCTCCGTCGGTGTCACGACCATCTATTCTCTCCTTTAGAATACATTGTTACGCATGTGTAAAGCTACCCGTCGTTTCTTTCAGAATACGATCCTCCTTTAGATCTCTCAAGAATAGATGTATCGTCCTTCGCATTTGGACTGATACTGCTGGGTGCTTTCATACGATAGTACATTCGTACTACGTCCTTCTTCGTGGATGTCGACAGATCGTACCTCATCCATCCTCGTTCGCTTCACGAAGCCTGAAGAAATGAACTGATTACATGCATGCGCAGGCTCACGGGGCTCCTCACGGCCGTTGTTTTCTTACTGGGCCAACCGTCCCGCGCAGGCCCCCAATAGACTGGGGCTATTGTATCCATGATCACATCAACAAGGGTTTGCCGCTTACACTACGGACCGTCACGAAAGGTATCGTCGACAAGTAGGCGGCAGATAATATGGCGCGAGATATCAGTACACGAACGGGACAAGGCGATACCGCGTCCTCTTGGCCCACTCCTCCCATCTCTCGCCGAACTCGCCCCTCAGCATCGCATCCTCGTCCGCCGTCCTCCAGCACAGGCTCGCCCCGACCCACACCAAATGCCCGACCACCAAGCACGTCGTCGTCTTCCACAACATGGAGTCCCACAGCCCTGCTGCCGTGAAGTACGACCCCGCGCTCGCGAGCAGCAGAATGTTCCCGCAGAGCATCACGACGAACGCGGTGTAGCCTGGGTGGCGGACGACCGCGTACGGTCCGGTGGTGACCAGCTTGTGGCGGTCGCAGATGACCATGTCCCAGACGTAGAAGCGGCCGAGCGCGCGGTGACACCATATGCGACCAAGGCCCCCCGCAATCCCAAGCACGCATCCCGCAGCGGAAGCGGGGGTGAGGCGCAGAGCGGATACGGTGGCCGGACTGTGGGGGAAGAGGAGGTCGAGGGCGGCGCTCGACAAGGCGGATGGGTGCTGGTGTGCGAGAAGCGCTGCGACTTCGGCGAGCGCGACCCCACAGAGAAGGGCCTGGACGCACGGTGGAAATCAGATTCGGGACCTGTTGCGTGCGAGAGAAAAGTGCCTTGGATGCCAGCGTGGCGCATGCGGCCAAAACCTCAAGCGCGGTTGCAGCCAGCGACGGACGGGTGTTCGTTGGGGTGGTCTGCGTTCCCGTGTTCGGAGGCGTCATACCCTCGTATGTGCACACCACATGCGCAAGGAGGAGCGGGACCTTCATCAGCGAAACGTCGAGATGGGAAGTCATCGCGGGCTTGACGCTGAGTGATAGAGGATGGAGTCCATAAGTACTCAGCGCCCCTATGTTTTTCGACCATACCACATGTCGTTTTAGACGCTACTAGACCTTGCCTCATGGCTGCAATCATGGCCCAGGTGTGATGGCCCTCGGAATTCCGCAAATCGATCATCCGGCAGACTATTGGATATGAATGGAAGGTGTCGTTTCTAACTCCGCCGCTCCTCGTCGATCTTGGTTGGCTGTCGTCTTTGCCAATCTGTCCTTGTTGTGTCTGATCTGGGAATTCACTATTTAAACCGACCGTATGGGCAAGAAAACACACACACCAATGTGAGCCAGAGAGTGCAAGAGAGAACCGCGGTTGGGATAGACATTGCATGTCGGTGGCACGTTCATCGAAAGACGATCTCCTAAGCGCGGAGCAACTGCTGACTAAAATTTGAGAGTCGCGCCTCCCCAAGAAGCCGCAGCACGCATTAAAATTCGGAACGTACCCCGCTCTCGAAAGCAGCCTGGCGCGAAAGTGCTGGCCACTCCCAAAGCCCGTGGAGAAGGTTTGAGAGATACAGTCCCTGGCCGAGCTTCCAATCCCCGCTCGCAGCTTTACGCTTGAGCCGCCGCGTCGTGTCTTTTGTCTGGTGATTCGATTCCGGATAAAAATGATAGTGAGAGAGACGCGCACAGGTTGTGAACGTTGTCATGCCGAGTGGTTGACGAGTTCGCGATCTACTTGGCACGGTATGAGACTAGCTGAGGGGCATATGCAGAGACAAAGACGGGACTCACCTTTCGAAACGGTGGGGTGTTTGCACTCGTGCGTCATCTGAGCTTTCTCGTATGCATAGCATCTCAAGAGGCTTCGAGAGAAGCCGGTGAGGGTATATCAGTTCATCATTGCGCCCTACAAGACGACATCGTAAGGCTGATACAGCGAGCCTCTCGGCGGCCATCCATCCTCGTCAAGTCATGCAAGAACCTGCGAAATCTCATCAAAATAATCGTCACGATCCCAGTCATTCACCAAAGCGCGACCGTCGCAGCGACTGCGCAAACGCCCAAGCACGCGCTCGCGAACACGCTCAACGCGAGCGGCACAGCCGTCCACGCGTATGTCAGGATGCCCAGCAGCGCGAGCACGAACCCCGCGTTCGCCATCCCCGCGCATACCACATGCGCTCGCGATAGCACCCCGATCATGTCCTTCAGCCGCCCCGCGGTGTGCCCGAGCACCATCCCCTCCGGATCCGGGTCCGCGCCGCGCGTGCGTACCCGCTCTTGGGTCTTCGCGCGCCGGCCGCAGGGCAGGAACCAGAAGGGGTGGGCGCGGTCGATGCTGACGAGCCCCCGGAGGTCGGTGAAGACTTCCAGGGGGAAGTCGGTGATCGCCTCGAGGGGATTGGAGGGACCCAGCGTCGATCCTTGGGAAGCGGATGGACGGTGCGAATGAGAGGTGTGTTTGCGTCGCGATCGTTCGTGGGATGGCTTTTCGGTCGATGGAGGAGTGCGTTGAGAGGTCGATGGCGCACGGCTCAGTCCTGGGGTGGTGGGGAAGTACTTCTCTTCCTTTTTCTCCGCATCGTTGAGCTGGTACTTGATCAGGACGAAGGACGCGGAGTATGCGACAATCGCTGGAAGGATAGAGATGTTAGACCATGATACCAAGGTATATGTACCGCATATATCGTGCATAGCACGCATATATGAAGAGGAGTCATCGATGTATGCGCGCTAGACCCGTGGAAGCAGGGGAAAAGCGTGGTTTCACGGCGCATATGATGACTTAGAAGTTATATACGCAGCTTGACGCACAACACACACTTCGGCCCACATGACAGCAACACATAAAACGGAAACTCACAGGCACAAACGTGGAAGATGATCGCACCTCCAAGGCTTGCGTTGATAACCTGAGCCCTCGCTGACCAGTCATGGAGATCCGCGCTCCGTGTTGAGGATGCGAGGGAGAACAGCAGACTGTCGATGGTGATGAAGAACGTGGTCTAGTAGGCGACAAGCGGCGCAGGGGTCTTCATTCACGAATGCATCCCAAAGGAAGTGAGGACTCACGATGACGCCCTGTTTCTGTAACCGGTCCTCCCATAGTTGAACAACCGCTAGCAATGCTTGCTTCAAAGCGTCGTCTTGGCTGGAAGGATTCCCTGTTGGGATTGCGTCTTCAACCCCCTCGTCTATCCTGTGAGCAACCAGCAAGACGCTCACCTGCTCCCCGGACAGCAGAGTACGAGTTGTCCTGGCCTACAACAGGAAGTACCGTAGCACCGGCGTTGACCTTGGAATTGAACATGGTGGAGGGGGAAGACCGTCCGAAGCGCGGGAGGGCTCCGCACGGACGTTCGTTCTAAGGCATCGGAAACGTATACAACTTACCACGTTTGTCCACTGGATCATCCCACCCGAAGTTCCGCGGAGTACGTCCATCAAACCGCAAAATGACCGTTGAATTCTTGCTGGGACCAAGTCTTGCAGACTGGCAACGTCTAAGTCTTGACCTCCATCAGACGAGAACCTTCACACCAGTAAATCCGAAGTATATTGCAAGTTGGCATATACGAATACAAAGCGTTGGTCCCCAGCGTCGCGGCAGAGGCAAACGAGTTGAGAGAAGCGCATACATAGAGCATGCTCCGAGATGAGTGACACGAGGCAAATGGACCGCTGCCCTTCCGGTCCACTCGGAAGGGGCGTGTGAAAGTATTTTGTAAGGCGCGGTGACAACGTTAACCTTATTCCTTGGCGTCTACTCAACACCTTATGTCTCTCCCCCACAATCTCGAGCTTCCGCTCAGCGGGCTATATGCGCGACCCCATCGGCATAGATACACTCGACATCTGAACGGGTGTTCCCAACCCCTATGAAATGTTCATCGCGTCCTAAAAATAGGTAAAGTAATATGAATTTCGCATTACAGAGTCCGCACTTCGTCTCATGTACCGAGGAGGAAGCAACTTGGCTTCGGTCAGCCTAACTCCCTGACTATAGAACGGATTTCTACACGACTGCGACGTACCATACCGAACAGGTTCGACGAATGGGAATTTCAGCATTGTCGCGATACGCCGTCGCACTTGGGAGATTCGGGTCAACTATCTCTCCTTCATCGACCCCCCAACAATCTGCCGTACTCGAGAGACGGTAGACGATGTGATGTCAGAGAACGTGGTGAGTGAGTCGCCGAGGTCCGGATGTAACACATCCGTAGATAAACCCCGTAATGCACCTGCCAGTGAGTTTTAGCTTCGTTACCAGCTGTTTTGTACGGCATGTACCACTCCGCGCCTTTGTGCATGGCCACCTGCTGAAATCCTCAATCTAGGGATATTCACGATTTTATGCGCCGCCTCTATCTACTCCCTTACCCAGTGCGTCCGATCGGTCGTCCTCCCGTCTGACAGTTCTGGCTCCATCCGTCAGGCGTAGTGATAATATCCCGGTTCCAATAATCACTCTAGCTCTGACTCACTTGCCTTATTCGCCTCAACAACTGTATATTTCGTCTACACCATTCTATCCACGCAACTTCACGGTTTCGAATTATTTACTATGCAGCAGCAGCTCAGACGCTTTCGAGTCCCAGCCAGATGACAACTACCGCGGCATGGGTTGAACCTGCGCGGGATATTTCTGGGCAGGACTCGCATGGCCTCCTCAGCCTCAGCACCCAGCTTACCCTGCATGTTCGCGAGGAAGGCGTTTTGAAGGAACTTACTGCATGTTGATAGCGAGACATTTGGCTGACCGCCTATTTACGGATATGTATACATAGTACGAGCTTTCCCAGCCTGCGATAGCCACTCAGTAACTAACTATCAATAGGTCTATGTTGCATGATAATTAATATCATTTCTCTGCGCCGAATGCATCCTGTCGGGCCCATTGGGAACGGTCGCATGGATCGAGCCGATGAGACGCTGTACAACGGGCCCCACCGGCTCGCCCGTAGTAGAGAAAGGAAAGGAGATGGTGAGCTGTGCTGCTGCTCTTCGTTGTTCTTATAAGTTGTCGCCGCCAGTCCGCCATCCACGCCACCGCCGTCGTGATCTCTTAAGACATTCAACGCACGCCATACGCGATTCCATCGGGGTTGCTGCCTGCATGCTCCTCGGCTCGATGCGCCGGGCGGTCGCCGAGTGTCGCAAGCTCTTTAAGACGCCCGAGACGGGGGCCGAGGGTTCAGCACCGGGGCTGGGCGGAGCAGCCGAGGCATACGTTGCATGGGCCTGAGGGCGTTGAAGGGCATCGAAAACCAAACCAGGCTCCTTCGAGTTTTCCGATGCTTGGCATCAAACTTATCTCGCCCACGGGGACGTTCCGCGGCGTGTTCGACGAGGGCATGACAACAATCGCCGTCGATAGAATGCGTATGTAGCGGTGTGCTGGATCCGCTCATCTAGTAGACGTGAAGTGCGAGTGAGTGTTCTCGCGAGGAGGGCACAAGTTGATGCCTACGGACGACACGCAAGGCATCGGTTCACGGGCGCGTTTGCATAGCTTCGCGAGCGTCTACACGGACCCCCACCCTCCACGTCGACTTCCTGCCAAATCGTGCAACCAAAGTCGGGCGTGCGACAGATAGAACTGCATATCTGGCCGACTCCAATACTTGGGCGGCCTTGCTAATGGCGCCCGAAGACGTATAAGTACAACGATGCAGAGCGATGAAACAGAGATGGCGGCGGTGGGAAGCAGGTGCAGATGATGGACTAGGATTACAGGTAACTTAATGTAGAGTGGTTGCGATAGCGACGAGGAAGAACGAGAGGTTAGGACACAATCAGAAGGTTGGTTGGAGGTGGTGGTTCGAAGGACGCGCTGGAGCTCCAGGCGCGCTCGCTGCAGTCAGGAACATTAAATTCAGAGTACGTATGGATGATCAAGGGATATATACCTGAATAATGGGAAGCGCCTCGAGCAATGTTTATTCTACTCGCATCGCGGCACTACTCCGCTTCCGTGGACAATCAGGTTCGTCAACGTCAATCTGCGAAGAGAGCTGGGAGACATACCAATTCATTTCGGGTTTCCTGGTCTCGCAGGCATTGGCCTGGGTTTTGTACCAGTGGTGGGACGATGCGGCGGCGCCATAGATGAGGACTGTGGGCGGATGAGGGGATTGGCGGGAACTCTTTTGTACCGTTCGGGTGGACCTGCAGGAGTGACTCCGAGGACAGTGGCAATCGAAGCGGTGCTTACACGGTTTGCGTATGTTTGGACGAGGCACCGCCCGACTTACCAATTCGGGGCAGTGAGTCCCCCAGCGACTGCGCCCCCGAGGCCAGATATTTCCTTCGAGCGTCTACTGCCAGTGCGCCAAGCAGTACCCCCAGACCTAGGTTCGGAACAAGCCGCCTTCTCCGCTCATAATTTTGGCGAAGGTGCGCTGCGAAGCAAGCGCCGGAGCAAGGGGCTTGCTCCGAACCTACCCCAGACCTGGAGTTACTGTACTTATTATCAGTAACTAACCTGTTTCTAATCCTCTGGACGAGGGCTTTGACTCGAAGAATTGAATTTTGTTGTCATTCTCAGGGCTGTGGACACTTTTCGCTGGCCCTCCGATAAGGAAAGGGTGTGGGAAAGCCTTTGGTAATCTCCCCTTCGAGGAACCGGCGAGCCGCAAAGGTGCGCATACATCAAG